>PVHX01024586.1:0-23739 GCA_004024805.1 Geosciurus inauris
CCTGGTTCGAGGTTGGCCTCTGCCTTGCAGGTCACCGGTTTGCTTCCCCAGTGGTCCTGTGCAGCAGCTCCGGTGCCTGCTTTGCCGATGACACAGGACACAGGCTGGCCAGAGCCAGCCGGCACTGCGGTTGGTCTCCGCAGCCTGGGTGTGGCTGGAGGCCTGGGTGTGATGTCGGAAGGCATCACCGAACGCTAGGCTGGCAGCACGGCAGGGTCCCCACCCTCAGCCCTTTCCTCTGATGGGAATTTGCCTTGAATTTTGGTTCAGCTGAAACCCAGGAAGGAGAAAGCACCTAGCTCACTTGGCCGTTGGGTGTTGTGAACCTGGTCTTTGCTGGGTGCCGTTTGGGTTTGGGGGACACAGTTGTGTTGAAGCCAAGTGAATCTTCACCTGTTGGGAGTACATGCCAGGCAGGGAGGACAGACAGGCCCCAGACATGGAGGGAGAGGGACAGGGGAGAAAAGGGAGAGACACAGGGAGTCACCAGGAATGTGAGCCGGGGACCTTGGGCTTATCCACAGACGTCCCTCCTCCTGACTTCTGAGACCCCAGAACTAAGCTGGGTAGCACCTAGCATCTGGCTCTAGGGCTGTTGGGGGCCGTGGTCCCATGCACTCCCCAAGTGGTGCTAACCCCATACCTCCGTGGGACTCAGGGTTCCGCAGTGATAAATATCTCACCTGGCTAGCTGTGGCTGTGACTTGGGAGGGAGCTTTGGTGGGAATTGGGGAAAGCAGAATTTAATAGATAATGAAAGACAAAAATGATGTTAAGAATCAAGTGTTGGGGAGAAACTGGTCTGTGGGAAGAGCAGCAGAAAGTTTCAGGGATGTGCACACACGCATCTGCATTCAGATCACATGAGAATGGGAGCCGGTCGGGACCAGCCGTCAAAGGCGGCAGACACGTTGGCGCTCCCTGTGACCTCAGCCACCGCGTCTGACACCAGCAGCCAGGGCACCCCCGGGGTCAAGCAGATCTAATCGCCTTGGTTTCACCTTGCAGATGGCAACTAGAAAGCGTGGACCTGCCTCAGTTATGATTTCAAGGCGATGAGGTCGAGGGGTTGCTAAGCACGGTGCCCACGGGGAGCCGGGCAGGCCCATGGCGCCTCCAGGCCTTGTGGCAGCCAGCACCACACCCAGGAGGCTGGGTCATCATTTCATTCATGGGATCCCAGGACACGGCACTGAGTCCCCAGGGGGACTCACGGCCACCAGCACAGCGCCAGCAGCTCCTGGTCCCAGCTGCCTTGGACAATGCTCCCTCTCCACAGCACCCCACCCTCCCTGCCTTGCAGAGTCGAGGCCCAGCTGTGGCCATCGGCAGGGCCGGTTGCTCAGGAGAATGGAGAATGGAACGCAGCCCCCACAGCCGTACTCCTCGACCCAGGCTGGGCGAGGAGACCACGATGGCACTGCACGAGGTGGGTGACACAGCCTGTGCCGTGCTGCCCTGGGTCCCGTTCATGCCGTGGGGTGACAACACCCTTGTCAGGTGTGCTAAATTTGTGCTAAATGACGCACAAAACACCCAGCACACGATGGCGCCTGGTAAGTGCAAGTGTCTGCCCACGTAGGACCAGTGCTTGTGAAGAGTGGCAGCCACGCGGAGTGCTCATGAGGACAGTTTGAAGGTGACGTTGGCTGCAAAAGTCCACTCACACTGTGGTGATGACCAGCACCACGACGGACATGAACACACATGGATGGGAAACGCACGTGCCCGTTAGCAGCGCCGGTGGTGTGGGTGTGGGGTTTGGAGTGCGCCCTTTGCAGCTCCCGGACCCTCTCCACCCGGCGGCGGTTCTGACAATGCCGCTGGTTTTGAGGTGCCCGCGAACACTGAGGAGGAAGGAGGCTTATGAACTCTGCTCCCTTCCCAATAATGCCGATTTAACGATATTGGGGATTTCTGAATCGTCCTATTGGATGTTTGTCTATTCCGTGAGGACTTGGGTGTGGCAGGAGACAAATCGAGGCACCACATTGTGTGTCCTGTCCCTTTGCATGCTGTGCTCACTGTGGGTGCACTGAAGGAGCCGAGCGCCCCTTTGTGAACGTGGTGGCCCCTTCGCCTGCCTCCCCTTCCCCGCCACCTCTCATTTCCATAATTGCTTCCGTTATCACTGCTTTTGTGCTAATGCTGTTATTCCTCTCTGATGTGGCTGTGTTTTCTCCTGCACTGTTGTGGATTCGGCTAAATCCATCTCTGCACACATCCCAGCGCTTAGGAGGCACAGGATGCCAGGAGGAGGCAGGCATGGGTCCCAGGACCCTGCAGGACTCAGCTTCACGGCAGCCAGCTTGTGTTCTGGGCAAGACGCTGGACAGGTCAGAGCTCCCAAAGCGTCCTGTGTGCACTTTCCAAAACCATGCCACAGAGTGCGGGCACACAGCACCATCCCAGGAGGGCAGGCTCTGTGCCCATGTGCACAAATGACCACGCACTCCCACTTTAGAATCATCAACACGTGGAGCCTCCACAGCCCTGGACAGTCCTCATCAGAACCAAGGGCAGCAGTGAACATGGCTGGCAGCCTTCTGAACCTAACAGAGACTGCGTTTCCTTCTCACGCAACATCCCTAAGGATGAGGGTTCTACAGAGGGTATTTGGGGTACATTGGGTCTTAGGAAATAACTGCTGCCCCCATTCCCTTTGCTGTTACCGGAGCACTGTGGCCCAGGTGGCTTGAGAATGTGCTTCATTCAAAAGTGCGGGGGGGACGCTAAGACCAGAGTCCTCAACTGGTGAGTACCTCCAGCTTACTTGTGGTTAGTGAGTGGCATTGTGCAGGGGACCTGGCTGAGCGTCGGGTCAGGCTGGCCGACAGCTGTACATCCGGGGCTGTCGCCCTGACGTGTGTCAGATGGGCCTCAGGACGCCTATCCTGGGTGCTTTGTGCCTGCTGCAGGCCTTGGGCGCAGGGAGTGAGGATGGGTGGCAGGCACCCACTCTCCATGCTGGTGGCCCCTGCTCTGGGCTGATCTGGGGACTTTGTGGCGGGTTTCTCCGTATGAGGGGCAGAGCCTGCCTGCCGTGTGCCCAGGTGTGGAGCGAAGCCAGTCCAGGCACCACGGGAGAGCTGCTGCTTCCTGTCCCCAGGCACCACGGGGAACTGCTGCCTCCTGTCCCCAGGCACCACGGGGAGCTGCTGCTTCCTGTCCTCTCTGCGTGAGATTGTTTCTGGAGGAGCCTGCAGGTCTGCTTCTTATACACTCTTCAAGGTTTGGGACATCTGGGGGTTCAGTGAGCTGCTTTCTGTAAGTGCCTATTTTTCTGGAAGTATTAAGCGTGTGTTAACCTAACGGAGGCAGCTATTTGTTATTCGTGTTTGCTCCCATTCTTAAGATTAGATTTGCTGCTCATAGTTCATGTCTTTACCACACACATAAAGATGCACACAAGCTCGTGATTTATTCTGTGCAGAATTCAAAGGGTAGCACCTGTAGATGAGTTGAACTCCAAATATATTGCCCCTATGTGACCTTGAGCAACTTTGATTTTTGTCACAAGTGTTTTGAGGGGATGAAATGACAACAATCCTCCTTGTCATTTTGTTCTCTCTCAGACACCCGTTAAATCCATGGCAGGAGATGCAGTTGATCACTTCCTGGGGTCAGAGGCTGGTGCCTGCTGGAGCCGTCTCACTGCCCCGCTCGCTGTCACTGTGGCAGAGGGGAAGGGATAAAGGGATGGAGGATGAAAGGACCTGAGTCAGTCACTGGTCATTGAGTGACCACTGGGCTGGGGCAGGTGTTTTGCAGCAGATACTCCAATGAGCCTGACGTTTGCGAGAGCCAGCAGAGGCTTCTGCTTGGCACCACCTGCACGCTGCGCTCCCGTCCCAGGGAGAAGACACCTCACTGCAGAAGGCTTCCTGAGGCGAGCCGTCCTCCGGGAAGACGAGAGCAGTGAGCAGCCTGCACATGGTGGAAGGCACTCGGCACCTCAGTCCACGGACTGACTTTGAAGTACCTCAGTTAAAACAGGACTTCAGGGCAGAATTATCTGGTCAGCTTTCTTGTTTTCCTTCTATGCAAAAAGCCTCAATTCTCTTCTGAGCGGGTATCTCCTATGAATTTTAAAATACTTCCCTCAAAACAAATGACAATTTCAAATCATTCTGCTATTTTCATCTTGACCATAATCTAGTAGTTGATGTTCTCTGTCTTCCTTCTGCCACTTCTCTTATTAGCACTGTTTTCTCAAAAGTCACCAGACAGACCCAGCTCACCTCCGGTCTTCCTTCTCTCCTGTGGCATCGGAGGGGCTTGGTCCTCCCCTGTTTGCCCTTGCTCCTCTGGCGATGTGTTCATGGGGCTACCTGCGAGTTGTCCTTGGATCCTCCTTGAGCCTGCTTTGCCCTGTGGCAATTTCATTTACTGCATGAATTTGGATTTTCCTTCCAGTTGAGCAACATGTCAGCTTCATCTCCAAGCCTGTTTCCCTCCTCTTCACAACTTCCGCCCCACATTTCAGGTGCCCGCCTCTGCTCCCCACCGGTGCCCGCAGGCATGTGCGCAGCTTCTCCCATGGCACACCAGCTAGGGAAGCAGATGGCCCAGCTTTGTCAGTCCAGGGCCACCCTTCCCTGGGGACAGGTGTCCTTGACACTTTTCTTTCCTGCTGCATTTCCAACCAGTTGCACGTGTGCCGAGTTTTCAGGCCCCGGGCACAGGAGTCTGTCACCTCGCCAGCAGGCTCTGCCTGGTCCACCTCAGCCTCTGCTCGGGCTCGCGGCTCCCAGCAGCTTCTCCCTGCTCCCGCCATCCTGAGTCACCGTGCTCTGGTGCTCATTGCACCACCGCATTTTCATTTCTCACATATCACATGGAAACCCAGAGGTAGAGTGGCTGGACGTCGGGTGGAACCAGCGGGCCAGGTCCCATCCTCCCTAAGCTGGCTGTGCACTTCCTCGGCGCGGGGCTGAGTGCAGCGGTGCTGAAGCAGAGCTGCAAACCCTGCTCCCTCTGTGTCTGTGCAGTGCTGGTGTGGTCGCCCCACGCCCATGGCCCACCTGACTCTGCTGCTGGGATACGGCTGCACCTACTCGGTGGCCCTCGGGCTTCCCAGGCACATGGTCCCAGTGACATGTGTTCAATGGAAACCAACTTCAAAGCCAGCATGCACAAAAACCCCATGAGCTGACTTCTACACAGAAACACACAAGCTGAAGACACCAGTGTGAACTCTCTTGTAGGAGGATGAGGGTGAGATCCTTTGAGAAGGGTGGTCAGCGGTGAGGCGGATGAGCCTGTCACCCTGAGCACAGTGGCACTGCATTGGTTCTGGACTGACCCGAGACAAGGTGACGACCTGCGGGCTCAGGGTGCCCTACTGTGGGGACATTAGCAGGCACATTTGCACAAACTTACGTAACAGTCCTATCACCAGCTCCCAAGCCTGCATGCTGGATAACTGTCTTAAAAAGGCAGTGCGACCTATTGCAATTATATTCAACTCAATGTTCAGAACAAAATACATGAATCAAAACAAAAATCTACACCAATCTATTACATGCCTGATTAGGGTGAAGACAGGCAGAGTCTCTGCAAGTAGCAGGAAACCAGACGTCGAGAGCTAGGGTTGCATCACCACCCCGTGGTCAACAGCACGGTCAGCAGGAGCCTGTCCCCAGCCACTGATGGGCTGCTCAGAAGCGCTGACCGAGTGCCACTGGGGACTGCGCTCCCTGTCACTCTTCGAGTCTGCGGCTTCATTCAGCCACTGTTATTTCGTAACTGGACGTGGTGTGGGCACTGCTGTCCCACTGTCGAGACACTGAACACGGGTGCTCTCGGTGGGGCTCTAGAGCACAGGGCCCCTGGTCTCCTCTAAGCTGACCAGGTCGACGATGGGCATGCGGGAGAGTTGGGGGAGGTCTGTGCGTCCAGGTCCGGCTTTTGACTGCACTAGAGATATGAGGATAGTGGCATAGAGGGGCCCCAGCCCCACCCAGGCAGGAGACAGGAGGGCCAGGTGGAGGGCACTGAACTGAGCTCTCCTGGAGGCCTGGGCAGGATTCCAGTGGGGCCAGCCAGGTGAGGGAAGACCAAGCTGTTCCACCAAAGGAAGTGGTATCTAAACTGAACCCAGCAGCAATAGCAGTGGGCTGGTTCTCTGTCCGCCGACTGCGAGCCTTGCTTCGCCAAGAACTCGGGCCTTGCCAGTGTCCTGTTCCAGAAGCACCCATCCTGCAGGGAGGCCAGCTGAGGCCGCAGTGAGGCTTCTGCATGACTCCAGTGGCCTGGGGAGGGGAGAGAACCTCTTTGTGCAGGAGGGGCCACCAGTCTTGACACCACGGCCTTAGAGCACCTGGGTGGCCCCTAACTGGCAGCCCTTCCTCACAGGGGGACACCCCATACAGGTGATTCAAATTTGGAATTGTCTGTGCATAAAATAATCCAGGTTGTATTCCATTAAATAGAAATTCAACACATGATCTCTCAAAATTGCTAACTGAACAGTTTGTACATAGAGACAATCGCTGGCATTGGTCAGTAGTCTGTGCACCTGTGTGGACCAGATGTGTGCTTTTGTCTAAAGGAAAAGCAAACCCGGGCAGCCTGGCCGTGACCCACCTGCTGGGCTGATGTTCAGCCACGCCTACCGTATGTCCCATCCTCCTCCTAACTCATTCTCCGCGTGGACGAGGGCCCCCAGGATGGGCTTTCTCTGTCAGAGCGCACCACAGTGGCAGGGCAACACACCATGGGTGCCCGGCTTGGCCTCCCAAGCTCGTGGGTCTTAGCTCAGCGCACCGTCCATTCTGATCTGTTCTTTCCTTCTTTTTATATGAATTTCACATACCGATCTGTCGACTGCTGTTCTGGGTGCTAAGGACTCAAAAGCATGAATAAGAAAGATCAGTGGACTTAACTCCTGTTTAAACAGGTATCAGTAGGCTTAAGGATTTCCAGCTTTATTAGAAATGCCTCTGTGAGCTGCACGTATGTCCTTAGGAATTACGGAGGAGTGACAAGTGTGGTTTCCTTCAATTGTATGTGGAGACCGAGGGTGTGAATTCAGGGGGCCTGGCTGCAAGCTGCTGTAGGAGGGGTTCGTGCTGACATCAATCATCACCAGGTCGGTCATGCAGCCCGTCCACCCCAAGCTGCATCTGTTTCGACTTCTAACCAGGGTGACTGTAAAGCTGGTGCTCACATATCCACGGTCTCGCTGCTTTTCACTTTCTCAGCGAATCATGTGGATGAAGTCTGCCCTGAATCTGTTAAGAGCCTTGTGTGCAGCACCTCCGCCACGAGGCCCCAGGTCCCCTCCTGCTCCCTGAGTACCTCACCTCAACTCACTGAGGAGCCTGCCTGCTCTAATCCCCAGGCAGCAGCCCTTCCTTCGGAAGTTAAAGCTCATTTCTGCATCAATTTTGAAATGTGGCATGTCAATGTCATCGAGCACTGGACGCCTCGGCCCTTAGGCCTGGCCCGTGTTCCCGGGACCTCGGGAGCTGCATGCACAGACACTGCCGTCTCGCCTGCATAGCTCCTTACGGTGGACTGCTCGGCCTCTCACCTTAAGTTCTCACTGTTTACCAAGCTGAGTCTTAGACTCCCTTTCTGTGATTTCCACGTGATTGGCCGCCGACGGGAAAGGAGCTCAGAGAGTGCGTGTGTAGCGCAACCTTCACACCAGACCACACTTGCTCTGCCACCTGCTCCCTGTCCTGCAGTGTCAGACTGAAGCCTGCGGGTCCTTGATTCATGGGCCTCCATCTTCTGTGTTTCCAGCGTGTAGACTGATGACCGGCCCAGAGAAAGCAGTGGATGGAATTGATGTGTGTTCCCCAGTGTTCACGAGTGACGGGGTGCTGTACGTGTCACACTGACTTGGGCTGTGCCTGCAGTCTGCGGGAACAACCCTGTGAAAGCTGTATGCACAGCCTTGATGCACTCTACACACAGGTCTTCACTGAATGAAGTAATCCATTAGCCAGAACCTTGGTTTCCTAACTGCTAGAAAAAGGAAAGTTTACCACTTGAAGAAAAGTCCAAAGTTGAATTAAACATGGAAAATGTGGATTATTCAGGATAAAAAGGATGGATGGATAAGAAAGGACATGGTTTTGAACCTAGGGAGGGTCACAGGTTCTTCACCTGTCAGAATATCAGATGGAAACTCAGGAGACTAGGCACTTTGGTGGAAACTCAGGTGCTCTTGGGCACAAACGCGGAGCTTTTATGTGGCGTTCCTGGGTCAACCTGCTCACTCTGTGAGCACACAAGGTACACAGCAGATGCTCTGTTTGGATCTGGAAAGCCCCAGATTCTTGTGCACTCAGAGGTGGGACTTTTGGGAAGCGACTGGACCTGGTCTCATCCATGGCTTGACCCATGGATGACCATAGGACTAAGGGGAAGTGGGGTCTAGTTGGAGGAAGTGGGCCTGGGGCTGCCCTGGAAGGGCTTTTCTTTTCTCTGGCCCCTCGCTCTCTGCTTCCTGGCTCCACGAGCTGAGCAGCGATCCTCCACTAAGCTCGTCCACCATGATGCTCTGCTCACCTCAGTCCAAAGGAATGCAGCCAGGGGAGCGTGGGTAGAGCCCTCTGTAACTGTGGGCCCAAGTGAGCTTTTCCTGCTGTAAGCTGCTCTTGGGTCTTT
Source organism: Geosciurus inauris (assembly GCA_004024805.1). Taxonomy (NCBI): domain Eukaryota; kingdom Metazoa; phylum Chordata; class Mammalia; order Rodentia; family Sciuridae; genus Geosciurus; species Geosciurus inauris. The sequence goes on from PVHX01024586.1 coordinate 8,623, forward strand.
GGTCACAGTGACACAGAGCTGATCCACACGGTGGAGGATGACCAGGGTCCACTGTTGGGGGAGGAGCCAGAAGGCTCCCAGGACAATGGCCGCTTCATGAGGGAGTGTGATGAGGAGAAACCAGCGGCCTTACCCTGCCAGGCCTCAGAGGGTGGGTGAGGGGACATGGATCAGAAAACGGTGGAGAGGACAGCTGCTGGAGGAACCAGCGGCGTATTGAGTGGGTGTGGGTGCTGCTGTGCGTGGGCACGGGCAGCTGGGCCCTGCTGCATGTCTTCACCAGGAGAAGCCTGCTGGCCCCTGCTGTGTCCCTCACTGTCCTGCAGCAGGGTCTGTCCTTAGCTCCAATGCTGCGAGGGGCCCTCTGGATTCCCGTAAATGCTCGAGGGTCCACACACCCCGACCCATTCAGGTGCACGCCACGTGCAGGGTGGAAGTCGGGCCAGGAGGGGACACGGATGGAGCCATGTGGCTGAGGCTTCAGCTCCAGCCTCTGAGCATGGTCCTCCCAGAGGCCATGTGAGGCCTGTGTGCTGCAGTGGGATGTGACCAGATCCCAGGGTGTCCTGCTGCGAGTGATGGGACCCAGCCATGCACAGGGGCAGGAGGACCATCAACCACACAGGTACCTTCCTCACGTTTTCAAGCTGGGAATTCAACATCTCCTGGGTGAGAATCAAACACACTTTTATAAACACTCGCTCGGCCTCTTTTTGGGGAAAAGAGGAAACATAATGTTTTTGGAAAAAGTATTGGTACTTTATTTTCTGTCATCCTGAAGAGTGAGTGGCGGTGGTGGGCTAGTTCCTTCGCAGTCAAGACCAGAGCATCTGAAGTGAGGTACTTCCTCCTGGGACAGATCCCCTCCTTACACGGACGTTGCTCACACATCTCTCAGTGCGTCCCTGGCTGCGTCTGCATGTGGAATCACGGATGCTGACACCATCGGTACAGTGACAACCTGCTTAGATGGAAGCCCGCGGGACGTCCTGTGATGTTCAGCACACCGCCTTCTTGGGAAGACTGAGCTTGCTCTTCGACAGTTGTTACGTAGGATCACCAGCTCCCTGAGGCTCCACGGAGCGGGTGGTCAGAACGTGTGACCCTCTTGTTTCTGGTAGCGTGGTATTTGGGACAACACTGAAGCTGTGGAGAAAGGTGGGCACGGACCGTGGGGCATGAATTCACTGAGTGACATTGATGAGGACTGTGAACTTGCCACATTTGGTTTAGTGAAGGCCACTGAAAATCCAGCAGAAAAGTCCTCGTTGGGAGCAGGAGGCTGCCTTCCCTCAAGGGGAGGGAGTGTTCCAGCTGGGGAGGAGAGGGCCGTGGGGGCTGCCCTGGACCTGACAGGGACCAGGGTCACGCTGACATCGTTTCCAGTCTTGCTGGGATAAGAGCCTGTCAGGATGCCGCAGGCTCTGGGGCAGACCTTGGGCACCTCACTGTGCCGTTTCCCTGTGGGCCCAGGCATCTTGCCCCGCTCACTCCCGGGTCCACATCGCTGGTGCCTTATGGACGCTCTGGAAAAAGGCAGCATGGGACTGCCTTTGTCGCCACCTGACCAAAGGCTGGACGTTCAACACTTGAGCTTCAGGGAAACCCTCCTCTGCTAACCACCGCACGCAGGCCCGTCCACACACACTCTGGCTCAGAGAACTCTCCTCCGAGGATGGTGCTGCCTGTGTTTAAGTGCTCACAAGGGAGCTGCTTAGCGTGGCCTCCGCCCGTGCCTCAGCTCTCACCAGCAAGCATGCTTGAGTCCCCCTCTGCAGGCTGTGCTTTTCAGATGGTAGGTGGCATTGCATGTCCAAAGAACCCTCGGAGTGGCCATTGAACAGGACTGCCCGATACGCATCCTGGCTTGCTATTATCTCTGTGCTCAAAGGCTCAACACTGCAATACCAACTTGAGAGACACTCATCTGTTTTCTAGCAACCCTGTTCTAGTACCTTTAATTTATGCTAAATTACTCCAGAAAATCCTGTGAAATTGCTCATTTTCTTATTGCTTATCCTCATTGGCAGAAATTCAAAGGGGGCTTCTGAACCAGAAAAAGCCTGATCTGGCCCTGCCCTGCCTGGCTCTGCTCCTGGCCCTGCGCACGGCAGCTGTGGGCACCCAGAGCCTGGGACCCTGCGACTGGACGACCGCCTCTCCTCGGCTCTACTTTCTTCTCAGAAGCACAACAGTGCCTCCTTGGGACTCAGGGACCTCTTGCCCCAGGGCTCCTCTCCTGTGTCCTCCCTTCACCTCCTGGGAAGCAGAGACCACCAATGCTGTCTGGGCAGTGCTCTGCTGGCCTGGTGCCTGTGGCAGCAGCTGAAGGGACAGCCGCCTCTTGCTCCAGGGCCCTCTCCCCATGTTCCTAAAACCCTGCAGCATTGAACCACGACTCATCAGAGGCCAGCAGACCTCCTGTGCACCCCCAAACCCAGGCAGCCATCTCCCTTCCTGAAGAGTTCAGCTCCTGCTTCAGTTACTTTCTCCACAACTGCTTTGAAGCACTGGCTGGGCACCATGTCAGAGGGCCCTCCAAAGCCCCGAGATTGTCACCCCTGCTTCCAGCCCTCCTGGTCCACCCTGGCATCGCCCACCATGAGTGAGCTCTTGCCAACAGCAGCCTCAAAGCCCCCTCTGCTCCAGCCTCCTGTCTCTCAGCTGTCTCTCTCTCAGCTCCTGTGCCCAACTGAGTCCTGTAAGCAACCCTGCCAGGGCCAGCTCCTCCTTCAAGGACCCTGCCGGCCCTGGCTGCCCCCGACCCCTGCCCTCACTTCCTTCCTCATCATACCCGTGGGGTGGTGTGGTTCTTCCCTGATCTGCTGCTCCATGAGCCACCAGGCCGCCTCTCCTGTCCACTGGTCCTCAGGAAGAGCTGAATCTAAGTCTAAGTCACCCTGCACCCTCTGCCATGGGCCTGGACGTCAGCACACAACGCCGCCAACCTCAACCCGGGGCCAGGCCTCCCAGCTGCCCTCCTCCCCGACCTCCACGTCTTTTCTCAGCCACACTCCAGCCCCGATCCCACCTCCGCCTTCTCTGAAGATGACCTCGCTTGCTATTTCATCAGAACAAATTGCAGGGATCAGAAGGGGACTTCTCCAGCTACCTCCCCCCACTGCCCTGCCGGTCACTTCTGTGTTCTGTCCGTGCCCCTGTGAGTGGCCGGCCCTCCTGTGTGCAGGACACCCCCAGGGGTACCTGTCTGACAATTCTGCCCTCACTCAGCCCTGTCATTCTGTCCCCTGTCTACTGGGTCACGCTAGAAAGTCACATGGTACACTTAAGAGCACCTTAAACCCAGCTCAGCCATCACCAGGGTTCTTGAGGTGGGTCTGGCTGTCTTGGGTTCACAGTCCCTGTGCTCAAGGTGGGCACAGCCAGCTCGGGGTCCTTAAAGCTCTCCACCACAGCGGCACTTTCCTCCTCTCCCTCTCTGCAGGGCCGTCTGCTGGGGGTCTTCCTCACCCTCCTCTCTACCTGACCACTCTGCCCTCACGAGGTCTTGCTTCTCACGGTGCTCCCGGAGGACGCCTTGCGAGGGGCGTTTTGCTCTGTAGCCACCAGGTGGGGACAGGACCGGCAGGAGCCAGGAAGGCTGGGCGGGTGAATGTCTGAATGCAGGCCCTCAACACTTGCCCAGTTGTCCATCCCTGAAGAAGATGAGTGCTAACTTAAAACTCCTTCGCCAGAGATGAGGCCGATCTGACCAAAGAAGCAGGTGACCAATTACCAAGGAAGACACAGTGCTTACCGTTTTAGTGGTTGAGATCAATTAAATGAAACATATAATACATATAATTTTTAATTATATGTAGCATATATATAAAATGTATAATAAATATATATGTATATACATATATAAAAGCTTAATAAGGAAAAGGCTCAAAAAGGTCATATCGTTCCATTTATAACTTAACTTACTAAGAATTTCCTGGATGATATTTTTAAAAGGTTTTGTTCTTGTTTTGTTCTATCGATGTACAAATATTTCTGATAATCTATGTTGCTTCTTTCAGATGGGAGTCTTAGTTATTACCAAGTTATCCACTTATGTATGGATAGGGACCACCCTGGGACGTGTCTCCGTGTCTCCGGTGAACCCCCAGCAAGCCTCACCTAATTTACATTACAATCACAACCTTTCACACCATATCCATCACTCTGTCAGAGCTGAAGTCCTGACGGACCAGAGGTGCTCATGTAAAGCTTATGAGTCGCTGCATATGCATGAAGCAGAGCGCTAACATCCCGTGGGTCTCCCCTCCACCCTGGCCCCCAGGACATCGTGCGCAGTGTGCTGATATCATGTGTGTTCCATGACCGCTCCTGACCCCCATGTACATCAAACAGAGTGTGGTTACTGTTATAGCTTAGCTGTATCTATATTGTGAGACGATGCAAGAGTGTTCAGAGGTGAAATGATCTGACCCTTAGTTTTAGCTTATCAGTGCATTAACCCTCTAATAGGGATTAATTGGATGGTGACTGTGGGCCGGTGGGATGAGGCCCAAGGAAGCAGGTCACTGGGGGTGCACCTTTGGGGTCATATTTGGTCCCTTGCTAGCAGAGCTCTCTCTACTTGCTGACGGCATGTCCTGAGCTGCTGTCTTCCTCCACTCTCTACCATGACATCGTGCCTCCTCTGGGGCCCAGAGCCATGGAGTCGGCCGTCTGTGGACTGAGAACTCCAAACCATGATCCGAGATGAGCTTCTGGTCCTTTCCCTTGTCTGGTGGGTGTTTGTTCACAGCAGTGGAAACACTAACGCCCTCACATCATGCTCATGCCCAGCCTCCCGCAGCTCCCAACAGCCACCATCCACTCTGCCGTCTGGGCGTCCACCATGCCAGCACACCCGTTCGGAACAACTGCAAAGAGTCCATCAGTGGACTTTAGCCATGCCACCTTCCCCCACTGCAGACGGAGGGGAGATCTTGTCAGTCAGGCTTCAGAAAGCCTCCAGCTCCACTCCCGGCTCCTCTGAGTATTTGCTCTGAACTCTTGAGGGACCCCCACTCCCTAGATGGGGGGGTGCTGGCTGCGCCAGGAGCTCATTTCCAGCCTTCTTCCCGAGCTGCCCGGGCCTCATGGGGAGCCTCTCCCTTGGAGAGGACGAGTGTCTACAGTCACTTCTCACAGCGAGGAATCTGCGTTCCCTACCCCTACCCCTACCTATGTTCTGGGGTGCAAGCCCCATTTTCTGTGAGCAGAGCGACATTCATAGCACCACTGACTCGGGAATCCGTTGCGCCAGCTGCACTAGTCGGCCATCTGAGCTCGCAGGGAGCAGCACAGGCAGGAGGAGTTTCTGCAGTGGGTCCAGGACCCTGTTCGTGCTCCATCTCCATGTAAACGAAGAGTGCTAGCAGCCAAGCACACGGTGCCTGGCAACATGTCGAAGCAGCCCGACTGAGGCCTTGACGAGAGACCCAGGAGACTGAGGCCTTGACGAGAGACCCAGGAGACTGAGGCCTTGACGAGAGACCCAGGAGAATGAAAGAAATCCGTGTTTTTCTTTTTCTGTCTTTCCTTCCTGCATGCGAGATTCATGGAAGAAATGCCCATCAGCACTAAAGCGAGTGGTGCCTGTACACACCAGGAGACGCCGGAGGGCAGGCCCGCCCGTCACTGTGCAGACACCAAGGTTTCTGGGGCAGGCTTCCAAGGGGCAGGTGGCTGTGCCTGGAGGGGTTCAGCCTGCCCCTCGAGGAGAGGAGGCAGTGAGACAGTGGCCTGGTGGTAGAGACCCTGGAGGGTGCCCCTGCAGAGCCCGTGCCTGGAAAGCGCCCTGCGTGAGCACATCCAGTGTCAGAGAATATCTTAGAAACTCCCCTCCTGCTCATGAAGCACAGCACTTAAAAGCAAGAGGAAAACACTGCTACCCTGTGGACGGGCTCCTCTTACGCCTGCTTCATGTTTTCCTGTAGTTTTCTTGGGAGGCCAAGCAGAGCTCCGTAAGTACAGCTCCAGTGGTTCCCTGGCCGTGCCCCTGCTCACAGAGCTCACGGCGCCTGCACCAGCACAGGGCTCTTGTGCCTGAGCAGGAGCTCTGCTTCCCTGGCCCTCGGCATCTGCCGTCTGTGCTGGCACCCACAGTGCCACCCCTATTGCTTCCGGCCGTCCTCTGTGGGGTGTCTGAGCCAGCATCTGTGTGGGGCCCTCAGCGCCTGGGCCACAGTGGAGCTGCGCCTTCGGGGCCTTTGCAGATCTGGCACGCTGGCTTATAGGCGGGCCCTCTGCGCATGTGTGGTCAATACGAACACACACATCACACTCGGAGGACCCCGCACGCGCAGGCACGGCGTTCCTGAGGCACGAGAGGCGGCCACGAGGAGCAGCACTTCCTCTGGGGATCAAGCACCTCCCTCTGAGGCAGCAGGCCCTCTGCCCTGCCCGCTGGCCTGACCACTGACGAGACCCCAGTGTTGACAGGCTTGACACCACACGACAGCAGGACACATGTGGTCTGGCCCTGTGCAGTTTTGTTCAATGACATATCTTGGGGTAGGATGGGCTTGTATAATGTCCCCCATTAAAAAAGTCAGAGCATTTCATGACGTGAACACAGTGTGACTCATCTGACCGTCTCTTGCAGACGAATGCTCTGTGGTTGCAGAATCTGGCTCTCACAGATGAGGCTTAATGAATAGCCACACTTCCCAAAGGCCTGCCACGAGGCGAGCTGTTCAAACACCCATGCTTGCCTCTTCCCGTGACAGTGAACACAACACTGTCCCTGACGTTCAGAGGAGGAAAGCAGGTCCCTAGCGATCAAGCTGTCCGCCCAAGACCACAGCTGCTCAGGGTGAAGCCAGGACCCGGGGGAAGTCTGAGGTCAGGCTGGGCTGGCCACCTGGACAGTGAGGACAGCACTGCCGCTTGCCCTGGCCCTGTGTGCATTCTGCACAGGGAGCATCTCCAGGTAGAGTCCTGCAGGCCGTGCGTCCTTCCCAGTTGTACCCGGCACTGCAGATGGTCACTGCCACCTCAGCCCTGCCTCCCAGGGCCTGTGATGGGCTGGTGAACTGGGCTGGGGCAGTGGGCACAGCTGGGGTCCGTGACGGTGACGCTTGGAGCTCTTTCTCGTGGAAGGCCTGCTGCGTCTTCTCTGGGGCTTCTCATACTTTGCCCATTTCTAGCTCTGCTGTTGTTAAATTTAGCCTGTTATTAAGTCATTAAATCCACCTGTTTCTGCTACATTCTAGTGGGGGCTGTTTCTTGTTGGCTCATGAGGGCAGCTGAGTTAGACCTGCATCTGAACTCCTGTCTTTCCCGTTGTCTTAGGAGCGCGGGGATTGGGGAGACTCCCCGCCTCTTCTACAGCACCATGTTGAAGCTCAGCAGCCCTCAGGCCCCGGCACTCACACGTGCAGCTTGGGTAGTTCTTTTCCTTTCTACCCCTGAGTGTACTCCGGATGGGTTTCCACAACTACAGAGCTTCCTGTAAGGTCAAGGCCAGCGAGGCTTTGCTGCAGGCACTTAGAATATGTGCAGGAGGCCAAGGAGGGTGACTCCCTGGGGACAACTGCCCCACCCCAAAGGTGCCACCAAGGCAGTGGCCACATGGTGATCCTCCTGGGAGCTAGGAGAGGTCACGCACCACTAACCCCTGGTGTTCTTTGGCAGATATCTATAGAAACCTCTTTGTGCAAGGCTCGGCATATTGAAGTTCCTTGTTTGGGGAAGGAAATTTGAAAGTTCAAAACATTACCTTTTTGTGATAAAAATTTGGCCAACTACCTATAACAGGTACTGTTGATGTAAGCAGAGGTTTCTGCAGATGTTGAAATGGAAGGTGTTGTAGGGTTTCAGGCAGGACACCCTCCTTTTGTACTGGCAATGGGTCATCATGGATCCGATGGCACAGTCTCTCTGCCCAACAAAAGCTAAGACCAAGTACTATGGTGGGATGTGAGGTGTCCCCCAGAAGCTCCCGTGTGAGGCCATGCAAGAAGGGCCCGAGGAGAAGTGACAGGGTTGTGAGAGCCTTAACCCAGTCAGTGACCTCATCCCCTGGTGGGATTAACTGAGTGGTAACTGAAGTGGTGGGCGTGGCTGGAGGAGGTGGGCACTGGGGCATGGCTCTGGGGTGCATATTTGCATCTGGGGTGGAGTCTGTTTCCTGATCACCATGTGAGCGGCTTCCCTCTGCCACACTCCACCATGGTGCTCAGCCTCACCTCGAGCCCTGAGGAATGGAGCCAGCCTTCCATGGACTGAGCCCTCTGAGACCATGAGCTCCCAGATAAACTCCTGCTCCTCCACAGTTGTGCTGGTGGGGTCCATTAGTCACAGCAGTGGAAAAGCTGACTAAGCACCAAGGAAAGGGTGAGACTCCTACCAAGGAGCAACTGAGAAAATAGCAGACCAGGCCAACACTGTGAGACCTAGAGGGTCTCCCAGGAAAGCCCACAGATTCCTTCCCAGCACAGACTGCAGCAGGAAACATCTCTAGGGAATTCTCAAGATGCAGGCGTGGGGTGTGCTGGAGCCGAGCCAGGCCTGCAGAGGCCAACACCCAGCACGGAGCTGGGCACCGTGCACACAATGCCGGCCCAGGGTGCTTCTGTAGCCAGTGACCCCAGGGTCAGCCATGGCACACTCCACTACCCTTGTCCCCACCCCAAGAGCGACTTGCAAATGTGTCTGATGATCTCAGGAAAGAGCGCCACTGCCTGCTGCTTCTGTCAATCTGAAGGTGCAGCTTCAGAAAATATGGGGTTCTCTCAGTGTCTCTGGGTTTATAAGGTTCCTTGGTTGCACATCCAGGGACCTGGGAGAAAGGGCCCCCGTACTCTGCGGTTAGTGCTAGAAAACCAAGTCTGCGGAGTGCCAATAGCTGGGGGCACTGAGGCACCACAGGACCCCCATCACACCCCAGGTGAGATGAGCTGCATCCTTGTCGCACACCGAAGGCAGTCCCCACACTGCAGCACAGCCCCGCTAATTGGAGAGAGCTCCTCCCAGGTGGGCCCTCTGCAGCCATGACGCCCCTGGAGCCAAGGCCCTGCGGTGACCTAAGGTCTCAAAGGACCCTGCCACTTCCCACCTTGCTTCATCACGCCTGTGGCTGCAGGCAACTGTGCTTGGTGGGGAGGAAAGAACCTCCAAACCTGCGGTTTTACCACATTCTAGCATAGGAGGGCGACACGGGCCATTTGTTACCCTACTTTCCAAAAGGGCATGGCCCACGACTTTGATGATGACGTCATGAGAAGTGCAAGTTCCTGCCGTTTCCTAAGCTGAACACTGAACTCCAGAGAAGTCAAGGCTCAAAGATCTTATTCATTTTAACTATCCAGAATGTTTTATAGCATCGTATTTTCATGAATGTTATAAAGAACAGCAACAAAATCAGAAAATGATCACGGAAGCAATCCAAAGGGATCACCATGGAAACGACAGAGCCTGTCTTGATGCAGGGATGGTCTCAGCAGCATGTGGCTCTAAACTGGTTGTTTTCTGGGCAAAGACATGTGTGTGATGACATCTTAGCCACACCGGGGGCTTCTGCATTGTTAAGTGAAGTCCCTGGAGTCAGCAGCAGTTCGCTGTTTACAAAGGCTTCGTGTGTATCTGCTCACCGTTACATACGCACACGAACGCTCCACGTCACAGGAACAGGAGCAATAATAGAGGGCACTCTGCCCATGGCTGTGCGGAAGTGGTCACTCACCATGACTGGAAAGCAAACTGCCTGCCTGGGTTGGCGCATGCCTGGGGCCCATTTACTCACTGTGGACCAGACCAGCTGGTAAACTTCTCTGTGCATTCGCTTCCTCAGCTGTCAGCTATGGATAAGGCTGTGAGTGGGAGGGCGCTGCCTTCCCAGGGCTTCCGGGGCCAAGTGTGGCACCCAGGGGTGTCCAGCCACCTCATCGGCTCTGTGTGCACGTGTGCATTGGCTCGCATCCCATCTCATTTGACCTTTGTGTTGCTCACCTATCCCTATTTTACCAAAAAGAAACTAAGGCTTTGAGTGCTTTGCCCAAAGGCAAAAGATCATTGGCAGCTCAGGGCTAAATCTAGAGATGCATTCAGCTGTTTTTAAGAATTTTTTTCCAGAGGGTAAAGATCATGGATGGGCAGAGTTGGAGCTACTGCAGCAGATTCCCTGTTCTGGACATGTGACCCATTTTCTTTAAAACAGTCACCATTCAGAACACCATTTGTGTAGGTTTTCAGGAAAAAGGTCTCAGTTTCACTCTGGGTAAAGTCCTTGGTGTGGCTGTGGAGTGTGGCTCTGCTCTTTGGAGCTGCAAAGGCGCCACAGGTGCTGTTGGCTGTGCAGTCGTGGTAGGTTTTTTGGACAGGGGACAAAAAGCTCTCTCAACCTAAATTGTGCTCTATGGCACCTGCACTTCTGCAAGAGCAAGCCCCAAAGTCCTTCCTCAATGGAGATGCTCTGGAAGTCAGTGCTGTGGGCAGAATGGGGACCCCTGGTTGCGGGGAGGACCCAGAGCTACCCGGGCAGGGCACAGGCCTGAGGGCCAGGCTGTCGCTTTGCCCTGCAGTCAGGGCCCAGGCCCCGCCTCCACGCGCCTCTGATGCGGAGGACGGGACAAGCATAGGGGCTGCCACTACAGTGTAAGAGACTGTACAAGAGCCACTGCACTAGGGCCACACAGGTGACAGTGACACTGGGCACTGGAGGTGGAAAGAGGGGCCGAGGAGGGCCGGGGTCCTCACGGGGGCTGCTCTGGTCTGTGCTCCTGACAGTGAAGGATACTGAGGTATGTGACCTCTCATCCCCGTGTCTGCCTGACCCCTGAGATGAGGTGAGCTCCTGACGGCCCGGGAGACCTGCTTCCTGGAAGAGGGATCACACTTGGCACAGGAGGACGCACCCCCGGGCCTCGCCACGGTCCCACTGGGACACCTGCAGCCCGCTCAGCACTCCTCCAGGGAAAGGCCTGCTCTTATGTGCTTGAACACGTCCAGGGCCTAGAGGAGGCCCTGGTACATGAGAGGTGCCTGGCGTGGCTGGCAGGACAAGGGTGTGAAGAGACAGTCTCCACTCATTTCTCATCCTGGGCAGAAGCTGGTGGTAGTGACAGTGGCTTCTCCTGCAGGAAGCGTCCCTCATGCAATTCCTAAGGCTAGCTTTTGAATGTTTTTCTTAGGCTGGAAACAGACTTGGCTTAATGGCCAAAATTTAAAGGACACTGGAATTAGTGATTTGGATCCCAAGGGCTTCCTCTTGGTCTGGAACACCAGCCCTCCTCCCATAGCACACAGCCTGGCGCAGGTTCCTTTCACCCCAGGAATGATGGCAATGAGCTACTCACTAGGTGCCCCTTCCATGGGCACAGCAGGCAGCCCGCCCAGGAAAGCCCAGGCAGCCCAGCACTGGTGCCGCTGGCAGGGCTCCATCGGGGCAAGGCTGCTATGGGGACTGATGTGTGGGAGAGCAGTCATGCACGCCAGGCCCTGGAGGCATGCACTTGCAGCCGTGGTCTCCAGGATGCCCTCGACTCCTGCACATCTAAGATGTGGTGTCTCCAGTCTCCCTGGGAACAACCATCATCTCGAGGCCAAGGGGGTTTCATTCCACAGAAGAGACCATATGGAACAGTCCCCGAACCCAAGGAAATATGGCTCAAGAGCCATCAATCAACATGTTGAGTTTTGAAAAATCAAACAGAAGTAACTTCTGATCCTGAGGGCCGTGTGTGTGAGACTTGGTATTCAACCTTTATCATAGTCTTACTCTATTTAACATTTCCTATTGCTCATCATACCAGGCTTAGAAAAGGTAGGTAAAAAATCTGAAGTTGTTTTTCAAACTGAATGAAAATAAAGTCATAATTCACACTCTAATTGCCTGTGGAAATTCACTGCTGGAAAGAATTAAAGCTTGCTTCCATTTGATTAGGAAATGTAGCCACATGCTCTGGAGGTGCAATGCAATCCCAATCAAAACCTCAAGGCCGTTTTTTTTCCAGAAATTGAAAAGCCCATTCTAAAATTCATATGGTATCCCAAGAGACCCCGAATAGCCAAAATAATATGAAAAAAGAACAAAGGTGGAGGTTTCACTTTTCCTGATTGCAAGACTTACTGCCAAGTCAGAGTGCTCAAAGCAGCACAGGATCATCATGGACACAGACATGAAGACGGGCGGAATCAGAGAGAAGCCCTTGCACACAGCCAAAGCACCTTCCAAAGGGGGCTGATGCCATTCAGTGGGGAAGGACAGTCTTTCCAACAAACCACACTTGGAAATGTACATATCACATTTAAAAGGATAGAGTTGAACTTTTGCCTTAACCTAAACTAAAATTAACTCCAGATGAATCAATGACCCAGACATGAAAGCCAAACATATGAACCTCTTAAAAGAAAATCTTCCTAACTCTGGATTTGGTGATGATTTCTTTTGGTGATACTGAATATATTTTTATGTGCTTATTGGCAAAAGCATAGGCAACAAATGAAAAAATAATTAGATTATGTAAAAAAAACACTGACCCTCTTGTGCATCAAAGGACATCAACAAGAGTGAAACCCATCCCATGAAATGGGATAAAATATTTGAAAGCATATATTTCATAAAAGGTTCATATCCATAACATATAAAGAGTTCCTATAAACCAATAGCAAAAACAACCTGGTTAAAACAAAGGACTTAAATACATATTTCTCAAAAAAAATGTGAATTTCCAATAAGCACTTGAAAATACATTCAATATCACTAATCTTTGGGGAAATGAAAATCAGATCACAGTAAGAAACCATTTTCACAGCCATTAGGGTGGCCACAATCACAACACACACACACACACACACACACACAGAAAACAGTAGTACTGGTCCAGATGTGGGGAAATTGGAGCCACCACTCTGTTGGTGGGAGTGTGAAAGGGGCAGCCACGGAAGAAAACGCACATCATCTACTCAAAGAACCAAACGGCAGAGGCTCCGATGGTCCAGCGGCCCCTCTGTGGGGACGCTCCACACCCAGAAGGCCTCAGAACCCAGGTGACCCCAGGTGGAGAGCAGCAGTATTCACTCAGCCAGAAGCAGCACCTATGGGTTCCCAGGGGCAGTGGAACCCTTCAGGTGGGAAGGGGAATCCGACATGGTCAAGGCGGTGAGCCTCCAAGGCAGCAGCTATGCAAATGGGCCTGTCACAGAAGCAGGGCACAGTGGCTGCACTCCTGTGGTCCCCGCCGTGTCTGGGGTGCCGGGTGGTGGCTGCACAGGCTGAGAGGGGGCAGAGGTCACAGCTCTGCAAGATGAGAGATGGCCTGGAGATGGGTGAATGAGCTCAGTGCCACGGTGCCACTGACTGCATTCCAGGAGTGGCTGAGGGGGACACCCTCTGTCCTGTGCATTCAGGACGTTGATCTTCAAGCACCATCAGCCACACCCTGAGCTCCGCAAGGAGTAGCCCCACACCCACAGTGGCGTGGGGAGGCCTGTCCGTGCTGACTGACGGCCGCCCAAGAGCCCCGTGTGAAGGAGCGAGGCCCCAAGCACTGGCTTCCTTTCCCAGTGTTCTGTCTCTGCCCAGAGCAGCGGCAGCAGCAGGGAGCTTGTTGTGCGGCTCACACAGACCAGCGCCTTTGTGTCTGCCCAGGCCAGACGGGGCCTGTTGGCTGGGGCACGCAATGGCTGGGGGTGTTCAAACGGGATCAGAGTCACTTAGGTCCACGTCCAGTGACAGAGGACACAGTGACTCTGAAGAAGTGCTCCTCAAGGCCAGGCGACGCGGTGTTCCTTGCAAGGAGAAGCCCCATTCACAAGCCCACGATTGTGCCTTCACAGAGTAACATGTTTTAAGATGCAAACGCAAGGCTCAGCCTGCATACGCAGCACAAAGAAGACAAGAACCGTTACCTTCATGTGGCTCCTGCAATGTCCATGTGTCCATGCGCCAGCGGGACATCTCCCGACCCGCCGTGGGCACCGTGAGATACGCAAACACTCGATCGGGTTCAGTAACTACATCTTCTCTCTTCCTCCAGACGTGGCCACTCTAGAGAAAAACAGGAAGGCAGAAAAATGAGGCTGCCATTCACAATTAAGTGAAAACCCTGCACGTGAGGCGTGAAGATCAGGGCCCGAGCTCCAGAAGCGAGCAGGGCAGTAACCGGCCCCGGGCACAGATAGAGGCAGAGAGGCCAGAGCTGGCCTCCAGGTTGCACCACCAGCTGACTGCTCCCCAAATGCCCACACCCAGAAAGGGGGAAAGGGCACCCAAAGGGTTGGTGGCATTTTCACTGACAGCCTGCTCGGGGTTCTTGGTGATCCAGCTCCTCTTGGTGTCTCTGCTTTCAGAGTCAGTGCAGTTAAAACATCAGGGAGAAGCCAGCATGTTGTTCAGCAGCCACGTCCTTGTCAGCTGAAGACTCGGGACATGGCGAGTTCTCCAGAGAGCTGTGCCGGTGGCAGGCCATCTAGGGTGAGGTGGGAGTGCCATTTCCTCCTCTGTGTGGCCCGCGGAGTCCTCAAGGACCATGGCGAGCCTCTTGGGCTCTGCATCCCAGAATGGAAGATGACCCAGACACACAGCCAAGCTGGACCCCTCCTCCCTGGGCCACCTGCCAGCCCCTTGGCACCATGGCAAAGTGGCCGCTACCCCTGCGCAGGAGCCCTGCGGCCTGCACTGCTGTGGGGCCACCCTCAGGGATCCTTGTGACGCTGAGGCAGCGCGCGCTGAGCACCTGGCCTTGGTGCAGCGGCTCGTTAACGGTTGTATTGCAGGATTCTCCTTGACCTCCTCTGCACTAATATCCACGGTGTATGGAGAAGGGATTTACTTCCCCCCTTTAACAAGGATACATACTTGATTTACTTTAACCATGCAGTCAGTAAAACACATTATTTGCTCAAAATTCAGGAATGATCAATATATCATGTTTGGTCCTTTAGACTGATATATGAGACATATTAAAATGTAATAATATGTCTTATATTGAAAAATAGGCACCCAAGGACCTTCTGTTTGAAATTTTGCATGTGGGGCCAAACCAAGCCAGGTTTGTTTATTTCCTTTTTTCTTCCTTGTCCTCTTTCCTTCCTTCCTCCTTCATCCCCCTCCTCCTCCCTCCTTAACTTCTGTCTCCCTCCCTCTCTCCTCTTCCTTCCCTCCTCCTCCCTCTCCTC
>PVHX01024587.1:0-23735 GCA_004024805.1 Geosciurus inauris
AGCGTGCCTTTTTCCCCACAACCTCGCCAACACTTATTGTTGTTTGTGTTCTTGATAATTGCCATTCTGACTGGCGTGAGGTGGAATCTTAGGGTAGTTTTGATTTGCATTTCTCTGATTGCTAAAGATGTTGAACATTTTTTCATATGTCTGTTGATGGATTGTATATCTTCTTCTGTGAAGTTTGTGTTCAGTTCTTATATACCCATTGAAAATCTATTTGTAATGCCTTTTTGTTTTTTTAATTGGCAGTACTGGAAATTGAACCCAGGCCCTTGAGCTATTTCTAATATCTTCTGCCAATTGACCCTGTGGTGCAGATTTCGGTAAACCATTTGAAGTGTTTAAGTAATAATCTCTGAGTTTTTAATTACAGATTAGAGTGACACAGGTGTGAAAACTACAGATATGATTTGGTTTACATATACACACATCAACTCTTAATAGAGTTTTTAAATGAGTGTATGTGTATTTGCAAAATTCCTGGTGCTACTGGCAGGGCAGAAGTTGTTCAGCTGTATTTTATGACTATCAGAACCTCTAATAGTAGCCATGGATCAAATAGAGACTAAGCAAAGAGAAACAAACTGGCATATGCTTCGTGGTACTTGAGAACATTATGTTTTGGAGCAAGGGTGAGATATACCAGGGAACGCCCATAAATACTTGCACATTTTGTCTAAAAGAGGCAGCATAAAGATCTTACTAGGAAAACTGAAGAGAGGTGGGTAGGTTGTTTGGTAATTCTTGTCTTGACTCCACTTTATTTTTCATAACCAGATATGGTCTTGAGATATAAAGTTTACAAATATGAAGTCCCTAACTGTTCTGTATGCAATGGGGACTCAATAGATACAGTATCTTCCTAACCTATCAGGGTTTGTTGAGTTCATTTCTGAGAATGTTGGCAATTAAAACTTTATGTACTCTAAGACAATAGGTCTGCATGTAGGAACAATTCTAGGAGGTTTCTGTAAAGCTGTCTTGTGTTTATTTGAATATCCATGTCTACAGCCTACCTAGACTGTGGAGTAAAGAGAAACCTTGAGTACTTGTGCCTCCAAGTCTTTTCTAGGTCTCTTTTTGGTACATTTGATGCTAAAAATCCAACCATAGCTATCAAGTTGAGGAAGGTGTTGGATAAAATCAATTACTCTTTGTAGACAGTTACCGAAGTCAGAAATTTTTGCTTCCCTGCACTACTTCTTAGCCCATCTTTTTGACCATTGCTTCAGAGATGATGGTCTCCCTGTTGATATCATCTCATTAACAACATTTCTGGGCTAAGGAGAATGGTTAAAATTAAATAAGATGGAATGCAACAAGCCTTTCTCTTTATTTCTCTTTCTTCAAATCTTTTCTTCCTTGAAGAAAAAAATCATGCTCTTCTGATCAAGCAAGTGGACAACTGAATCTTTTTTAGGAACTTTATTTTTAAAAAAGAAGAAATACTACCTGGAAGGCGAACTGGCTTAAAGCAGATCAGCTTTTTAACAATGCAGAGAGAGAGGACACTGATTATTTGAGGACATTGAGGTGGCTTCATCAGAATCTCAGCAGTTTTTCTTAATACCATGAATCAATGCATAATTTCTTCCCAAGAAAGTACTTTCCTGTTCACAAAGGAAAGTGAATGCAATCTGCAGTAAAGATTGGAAATGGCAGCTCATCATCATCTTTGTCATCCTTTGTCTCATTGTTAATCATGAAAAAATATTCAGAAGTGGGGGGATATGCAGGAGGACTTTCATTTTTCATTCTGCATTCTTGGGTATAATTTGAAACTTTCTTAGACAGGAGCACATAATTAATTTAGGATTTCCTAAGCACACATTAAATGAAAGTGACTACTGATGGCCAGGGTCTGATTATTCTTGAAGAAGCAATATATCAGCAGAAAATCATTCAGTATATAATCTATTTATATCCCATAAACTTTTTAAAGTGAAATTTGTAACCTGGGAAATGAAAGGACGCCAGTTTTTGCATGCCATAACTATTTCCATACCTCTTGCGAGTGGTTGAGTGTATGAAGGAAAACAACAAACTTGATGAGTCTACTACATCTTTTGACTTTGGAAAATTCTTGTAAGATAATTATTTTATGATTTTACATCTTAAAATCAAGGTATATTTGACATACAATAAACTAAATACACAAATTATATGATGTGCTGAATTGTATCATCACTTTAAATTATTGTCATATTTGTTTTCTTATTTAAATATTTAAAGCATATAGTGTGATGACATACACTTGAAATAATTTCAATCAAAATAGCAAATTTATGTATCTCTTATCTCCAAGTCCATCCTGCCCCTCCCCACCACCTTTCTCAGGTAACCACAGGTCTGTTTTTTCTATGAGTTTACTATTGTATGATTTCATATAAATGGGAATATAGCTGTTATCTAGAGTCTTACATTCTGTGTTATTCTTTTGAGATGACTAGTCCATGTTTCCATAGTTTATTCCTATGCTGAGTAATATTCCATTGTATAAATAAATAACAGTTTGTTCTCCATTCACTTCTTGTTGGACATTTGGCTTGTTCCTGTTGGCTTGCATGAATAATGCTAATGTGAATAATTGTGAGCCTTTATATGCTTCTGTGCTCTTTCTTTTCTCTTGTGCAAATCCCCATGAGTAGGCTGGCTGGTTCATTTGGTAGGTGTGCATTTAACTTTCTAGAAAAAGCTGAATTGTTTTCCACAGAAGTTGAACAATTTTACATTTTCACTAGACACTTAGGAGAGTTCCTATTGTTCTACCTCCTTACCACACTAGCTATGTTCAGCATTTTAATATTAGCCAATATAAGAGGAATATGAGGGTATGTCATTGTGGTGTGAATTTTCATCTTCCTAATGACTAATGATACTGGGGGTCTTTCCATATGCTTGTTTGTCATCTGCATATTTTTGCTGGTGAAGGGTCTGCTTCGGGCTTTTGCCCATTCTTTTAATGAATTGTTTATTGTTCTGGTTTGGATATTAAGCATCCCCTGAGAGCTCATGTGTGAGACAAGGCAGGAATGTTCAGATGTAAATGATTCAATTATGAGAGCTGTAACCGCATAAGTGGATTAATACATTTGATGGATTAATAATTTGAAAGGCAAGTAGAGTATGCATGGAGGAAGTAGGCTACTGTAGACATGCTTTAGGGGTTTATATGTAATCTCTGATTCCTTGCTTGCTCTTTCTCTGCTCCCTGATGCCATGAGCTGAGTAGATTTCCTCCACTGCACCCTTTGACATGATACTGTGCCTTACCTCAGGCCCAGGGAAAGAAGTCAGCCAACTGTGGACTGCGACCTCTGAAACCATGAAGTTTCCTTCTCTAAGTTGTTCTTTTTTTAAAAAAAAAAAAAGTTATTATTAGTTATACATGACAGTAAAATATATTTTGACATATGATACATATATGGAGTATGACTTCCCATTCTTCTGGTTGTACATGATGTGGAATTACATTGGTCATGTATTCATATATGCACATAGGAAAGTAATGTCTGATTCATTCTACTATCTTTCCTATTCCCGTTCCCCTTCCCTTCTCTTCATTTTCCTTTGTCTAATCCAAAGTACTTCTGCTCTTCCCTACCCCACCCCTTATTGTGAGTTAGCATCCGCATATTAGAGAGAACATTGGATCTTTTGTTTTGGGGATTGGCTTATTTCACTTACCATGATATTCCCCAGTTCCATCCATTTACTGGCAAATGTCATAATTTCATTCTTCTTTATGGCTGAGTAATATTCTATTGTCTGTATATACCACATTTTCTTTATCCATTCGTCTGTTGAGGGGCACCTTGGCTGGTTCCATAAGAGACCTTGAATAACCAAAGCAATCCTTAGAAAAGTGAAGCAAGAGGCATTATAATACCAGATCTTAAATTATGCCACAGAGATATAGTAATAAAAACAGCATGGTATTGGCACAAAAACAGGAAAGAAGACCAATGGAACAGAACAGAAGACAGAGGAAAACCCATATAAATATAGTTACCTCATACTAGACAAAAACACACATTGAAGAAAAGATAGCCTCTTCAACATATGGTGCTGGGAAAACTAGAAATCCATATGTAGTAAAAATGAACTTAAACCCCCATCTCTCATCCTGCATAAAACTAAACTCAAAGTGGATCAAGAACTTTGGCATGAGACAGAGACCCTGAACCTAACAGAAGAAAAAGTAGGACCAAATCTGCATCATGTCAGCTTAGGGACCAATGTCTTTAACAAAACTCCTAAAATGCAGCTGTGGTTTCTTTTATTTTTTCTGTTGTTCTCTGATCCTACTTTACTGATATATATTAAATGTTTTTGAACTTTGTCCTGGAATATAGTTAAATTACTTAGAATCAAATATTTCCTTGTGAGTCTTACATTTAATATCTGCTGGATAGGATGAGAACACTATTTTGTCTCCTTTAATTATTTCCTGTTTTTGCATTAAGACCTTTTTGAATAACCAGAATCTGTAAAGATCCATGAATTATAGAATTGTCCAGTCTCTTTGGTGAGAGCAGACACTATTCTAGTTTTGTGTGAGCTCTGGATCGTGTCCTCTCTAATCTTTGGGAATGGTTTTCCCTACCCTTGGGTTGTTTCTCCACATGAATGATCAGAACTCTGGTCAATAATCAGGGAGGCTTCTCTGTAGATTTCTGCATATTCTCTCTGAGCATTTCCTTTTCTATAGCAGTTGGTCCAGCAAATACCACAGACTCTCTTATCTGTCTACTCAGCTCACCAAGGCCACCTGAATTCTCTCTTTATGCACTACGGCCCCAAACTTCTTTCAAGATAGTAAGCTGGGACAATTGCAAGACTCATCTCACTCACTCCTGGTGTCTCAAAGAACACTATCCATTGTTACCTGCACAGTGCTTTACAAACTGTTGTCTAATATAATTTTCCTGTTTGATTGTTCTTACTGTCTTACATGGGAGTATAAATTTTATCCTTCTTACTGTGTTGGTTAGAACTGGAAATGACTTAATATTTGTTTCTTTTATTATGGATTGCTAGAAAAATATGATAAAAGAGAATATATTAAATGCAGAGAGGCAGGGATTTTGTCTGTTTTTTTAGTTATATCTCCAGTGTTGTAAGTAATGTCTGGTACAAAGTAGGCATTAAGTAGTTCTAGACTTAATTAATAGATAACCATGTACTGTGTACTGAGTAATTTATTAGAGTTTCCATCATTATTTTTAACATTTAGACTCATCCTGAAAAGCTGGGGAATTTATCTGTCTTTTGTAAAATCATAACAAAAGTTTAGAGAATTTGTCTTACTCAAGGTCATACAGGTCATGTCCTGGTCCAGGTATATCTGACTACTTAGCTTTTGGACTTTTCTGTAAGACATATTAGACACTGATGAGAAAAATTGATTGGAAGGTTTGTCAGACTTAGAATAAAATATTTAATTTCCAGATCACTGAATCCATCAAAGCAACTGTTACTTTTTAAGTAAAATGCACATATCCCTTATAAGTTCATGTTCCCATATTGCTTGACTGTGGGGCTTTATGAACATGATCAGCATATCTCAAAATGTAAGTTCAATTTCCTCCTAGTTTGCCAAAAAAGCAGCATCAAACTTTTATAAATTTATATAAAGGTGATAGTATTGGGTAGTATGTGAGAAAAGGGGGCTCTGAGATTCAATACTCTAAATTCTAAGCTCAATCCTACCACTTAATATCTTCCAAATATAAATGGTAGGATTATATATATAAATGTATATATAAATATATAAATGTTATATATATAACAGTATATATAAATGTTAATAATGGCTATGGTGTTAGAGTAGGCCAGGTTTAGCTCACAAATTGCAATGACTAAAGATAATTAAAGTGTATTTCTCATGTCATGGTAGGTGACTCTCCTAGATAGCTCTTTTCCATGCAGGAACTCAGGGATCCAGGCTGTCTCACACTCACCTCATGACCTCCTAGGGTCTCTTTGGAGTTCACTTCTAGAGACTCTACAATTGGATAACTGGTGAACAAAGAAAGAAAGTATAGCTTATGGCCTGCACTTCATCACCACTTTGACACAGGATATGGTATAGCAATTTTTTATCCTTTTACTTATAAGCTATTCATATCAGTCTATAAAAGTGTGTATTGTAAGTGACATGTCATGTACTCTTGCTCAAGTTCATTGGTAGCATACACTCATGAAGCTTCAACAGATGCTATAGGAATAGGGGATGCAGTTCTGGCTAGATAGATTTCCCTAGCAACCATGTTACAATATTCAAGGTAGGAATGAATCTTTGTGTGTAGTTCCTACACCTGCCTCTTGGGATTTTTATGAGGATTCAAGAGAAGATACATAAAGCCCTTAGCATTTGGAAAATACTATGCTGTTAAAAATTGGTAGCTATTATTATTGCTATTGAATCATTACATTGATCTGGATAAATTCAATAATATTTAGCTATGAATTGAGCTCCATGCTAACCTATTTATTGGAAAAAACTAGGAAACTCAACTGAATGATATAGTTAGGTCAAGTGACAATTTTCTAGGGTTGGAACATTAATTGTTCTGTTGAAATAACTGTACAATATTGGCAATTACACATAAGTGAGCATGACCTAAAAATAGATATCTAACTTATAAGACCGGAAGTTTATTACCTGTACATGTATTGGATTCTTCCCTCCTCTTGCAAATGACAAGTGCATTTATTCAACAAATATTGGCTTACTCTTTCTGCCTGTGTTTGTTACATTGCTCAAAATCAGCTTTTCCTTTCCATTGTCATTTCATACTTTCAAGTTCAGCCTTCCAGGGTTATCAGCACATAACTTTCATATTTCAATCCAGAATACATCACTAACAAATGAATCCTTATAAAACATGGTTTCTTTATGTCCTCCCATGATTAATAACCTACAATAGCTCTTTATTTCCTATTGAATCAAGTTTGAATTGCTCATCTTGAGTCCCAGGACTGCAGTTAACTGGCTTTACCTGAGAAATCAGTGAAATAATATTTATCAAAATGCTATTCCATATTCTTCACAGAAGATTCTTCATTTCAATTTTCTCTTCTTAATGGGCTTTTGAAATTATTTTCATCTACTTGATTTTATTAATAGTATTCCTTCTCAAAAGAAAGTTTGAGACAATAGACACATTTCCTTCTAGGGAAATGTATCAATTAGACAATTTATCATTTGTCTGCATATAGTAGAAAAAGCAAGGTCATAGTATCTCCAGTGGATGTACATTAAATTCTCTTTTATGTAAAATCTGGAGGCATGTGAAAAAGATCTGGCATCCTAATTCTACTTTTGTGAGTGATTCTCTAATCTTTCTCTTCCACCTTCCTAGAGTGAGGGTCAGTAAATAAAGAGACGGAGTACTCTTGTATGGCTTACATCAAAGAATGGGTTTTATTATTAAAGAAGTATGCAAGCAAAACCAAATACAAACAAATAAACAAAATGAAACAGAAAATAAGTGTGGCCCACAAAACCTAAAATATTTGTCTTGTCTATTGAAGAGAATGTTGCCCTAGAGCATGACTTTCATTCACAAGCTCATCTCATAGTCAAATATAGCTGTTGGAACTCTAGCCATCATGCATGTTTCTAGCAGCAGAAAGGAGATACAAGACAAAAGCTGGAATGACAAGCCTCTAATCTGCTGGCATTTCATCTTGGGAGCTTGTCCAGACCTCATATGTCACTTCTTATAATAAATGAGATTAAACTTTAACAGAGGGCTAAATCCAGATGTATCAAATCTGGAAGTATGGAGTCTTTTAGTTGGGAGCATTATCACTCAAAAGAAGTTTGGCATTCTCTTTTTAGCAAAGGTGGTTAAAGAACAGGTAAGTGTCCATCACCCTTGCAGGTTTAGTGTAAACTAATGTAAACTCTCTAGGTTCCTGCTCCAACATCAATAAGAAACCTAGAAGTTGTGGATCATATATGGTTGTACAACTAAATCTCACTGTAACATGAAGGGCTAGTTGTGATTCTGAAATAGGCTGAAAGTATGTAAATAATGACTGTTTAGCATATGCCTTGGGGATCATTTATTTTTAACTTCTCTGATACTCCTCCATAAACATGTATTTGTTTTGCCAGATGCCTTAATTGTACTTTGAGCAGGATCACATCTTGTTTATCTCAGTTGAAGTTCCCCTCAACTGTTGTGAAGGCAAAATTGACATTTGCACTTTTGTTTCAAAGAAGATCTACTTGAATTACCTTATTTTAATTTAAAATCTATTGCATAAAAAAGAATGTGCCTTCTCACTAATAAATAATTCCTGCAATGGTCAACTTTCCATCACTACAATAAATACCTGAGATAATTTGCCAAGAAAAAAGCTTGTTTTCCTCATAGTGTTGGAGGTTTCAGTCTATGATTCATTGGCCCCATTACTTTGGATCTGGAGTGAAACGGTACATCATGATGGAAGTGTTAGGAGGAACCAAACCACTCACCCCATAGCCTGGAAGTATAGCAAAGGAAGAGGAAAGGTTTGAGTTCCCGCTGAAGACCTCCCACTAGGCTCTACCTCTTAAAGGTCCCATAGCCTCCCAATAGTGCCATGGCTATGTAACCACCTTTTAAAGAAGGACCATTGCGAGATAATAATCCAAACCATAGCAATTCTGAACACATGCTACTAGCCCCACAACATACAAGATGTATGACAATCAATCAAATAGACCCAAATCCCTGCCCTCCTGGAGCATGTGTCCTACCACCGTGACAGAAACAACAAATAAATAAATAATGAAAATATATAAAGACAGCAAAGACTTCAAGTGCAAGGCCCTAAGTAAGTAATTGCCGAGTGGGTGTATCTCAGTGAGATCAAGCAAATTACCAGCATAGTTAAAGTAAGCAGGGAAGAATACATGAGAAATCAGAAGTTGATGTAAAACCTTACAATTGATTACAAGGGCTTTGGCTTCTACTCGAAGTAAAAGGGGGCACCATTGTAATGGTTTACATAACATCTTGTGACCTCACTGACATTTCCTAAGAATCACTCTGACATGGTGAATAGATAGAGGAGGGCTGAACAAGGAAGATCAATTAGGAGCCACTTCAGTCATATGGGAAGGATCGTATTTGTCTGAGAGATGGTTAGTCCACTTTTTCTTGCTGTAACCAAAATACCTGACATAAACAACTCAACAGGGAAAAATTTATTTTGGCTCATGGTTTGAGAGTATTCAGAAGTGATTGGAAGATTTGTTACTTTGGGCCTAAGGTGAGGCAGACCATCATGGAAAAATGGTGTGGTAAGGGAAAACTGCTCACTTTATGGCATGGTATCCAAGAGAGAGAGAGAAAGAAAGGGATCAGAGACTAGAAATACACTTCCAGGACACACCTCCAGTGAACTATTCCTCCAACCACATTCCACCACTTACAGTTTCCACCACCTCCCAATAGTCCATTCCACCAGCAATGGATTAATCCACTGATGAGACCAGTCATGATCCAATCACTTCCCAAAAGCCCCACCTCTGAACCTTGCTGCATTAGGGATCAAGCCTTAACACGAGAGACTTTGGACTTTCCAAATCCAAATCATAACAGAAATGGGGTGCACATGGTGAGAAGTACCAGATTTCAGATACATTTTTAAGATACAACTGAGGGGTTTTATTTTACATGTAAGATTCCTTTAAGGTATTCATGTGTAGATGTGACAGGTAAATGAGCCTGGAATTCATCAAAGAGTTTCAAGATGGAGTTATAAGGTTGAGAACTGTCAACATAGCAACAGTATATTTGTTATCCAAGAAGTCATGAAAAGAAAATTTCAAGGAGGAGTGATCAATTATTTTGAAAACTGCTACTTCATCACTCTTTCCTCCTTGAAATTTTCTTTACATGACCCCTAGCAACAAAAAACAAAAATTGATACTTCAATTAGCAATATAGAGTTCACATTTGATCTTGACAATGGATATTTTATTAATGTATGAGGGAAAATATTTAATTAAAATGTGTTTAAGAGGTAATGGAGAGGCTGGGGTTGTGACTCAGTGTAGAGCGCTTGCCTAGTATGTGTGAGGCACTAGGTTCAATCCTCAGCACCACATAAAATAAATAAGAACAAATTTAAAAAGTTATTTAAAAAAGTAATGGAGATGCAATTTATGCCATGGATAATAGAATTATTTATTTATTTATTTATGTGTTTATTTATTTATTTATTTATGCTAGGGATTGAACCCAGGGGCAGTTAAATACTGAGCCATATCCACAGTTCTTTTAAATTTAATTTTGAGGCAGGGTCTCACTAAGTTGCCTTGCTAAATTGCTGAGGCTGGCTTTGAACTTGTAATCTCCCTGCCTCAGCCTCCTGAGCCACTAAGGTTACAAGTTGGCACCACCATGCCCTGCTAGAATAATCTCTTTAGTACATAAATTGCTAAAGAAATTAAGAAGAATAACAAAATTCATATGAAAACAGATAAAAGACATATCTACATCTATGTATATTTGTATATCATCCATAGTTATCTATATAAACATATCTATATAAATAAATAGATATATGAGAGAGAGGAAGAGAAAGAGAGAGAAATAAGAAATATAAATATAAATGGCCTTTAATCACATAGAAAGTTTCTCAGTGTCATCCATAGTAATAGGAACACCAATTAACCTTGAAAATATAAACTATTTTTCTGTATCAGTCTATGTAAAATATTCAATATACTCTGTTGCCAAGGTTTTAAAGAAAAAAATATTTTCATATGTTGCTTGCAGTAGAAAATGGTACAGCTCCTATGGAAGAAGTTGGGCAGTAATGTATAAAATAACTGATGAATTTAATCTTTGAACCCATATCTGGTTGGTTCAAAACTCTTGGAATTCAAGCTGTACATATATCTCCACAAATATGAAATGCCACATGTTCAAGAAGCTAATTTTGTTATTATTTGTAATGAGAGCAACCCACATGTCCAGCAGAAAAAATTTTCGAATATATGATAGCAGGTAGCATCTAAAAATATGTAAGTCCTAACAGGAAAATATCTCCAAGTTATGCCTTTGATCAATAGCAAACAAGATGCAAAACAATCTTTCTGATGTACTTGCTTTTACATGAGAGAAAAGCAGAAAATTCACAATTAGAATCTAATAAAATGGTTCAAATAATTTGAAGAGGCATGACAGAAGCAAGACCTCTGTACTTTCTTATTTTGTTTGAATTTTGAATCATAGTATTATTTTTTTTTAAATGAGAGAATGGGAAAAAACGAGTAAGAGGTATGAATATAAGTGGGAATTGGAGAAATGAGGTAGTGAGTTGGAGGGAAATGGCAACTCCAAAAATCCATAGCTGTTATTTTATTTTTGTGTTTATTTTAAAGATAAGAATAGTTAACAGTATTGTGTGGGTTAATGGCAGTGACCCAGAGCAAACGAGAAAATTGAGAACATAGGAGAGAAAGAAGTACATCACCAAAATGATGTCGCTTTGCAGGGAGGCCTCCTTAGAAACAGTGTTTGAGGGGAGCGGGTGGGATGGGATCTCACGCTACTCACATGCAGGAAGAGGCTAGAAGGCAGTCACAGCACAGAGGGGATGCTGCAGACAGAATTGTGTTCTCCAAAATTCATATGTTGAAGCTTTAAGCCCCAATGTGGTGATATTTGGAGATGGGCCTTCGGGTGTTAGTTAGGTTTTGATGAGGTTATAAGGGCCTTCATTATGGGATTAGTAACTTTATACACACCACAGAGCTAGCTGTCTGTCTCTTTCACCATGGGAGGACACAGCGA
Source organism: Geosciurus inauris (assembly GCA_004024805.1). Lineage (NCBI taxonomy): Eukaryota > Metazoa > Chordata > Mammalia > Rodentia > Sciuridae > Geosciurus > Geosciurus inauris. The sequence goes on from PVHX01024587.1 coordinate 11,808, forward strand.
GAAGGCAGCCTTTGTAAACCAGAAGAGATCCATCACCAGAACCCAGTTCTGCTAGAACCCTGACTGTGGGCCTCCCCACCTCTAGAACTCTGAAAATCAACTTCCTTTGTTTAAGCCAGCCTGATTATGGTGTTTTGTTATGGTAACCCAAACTCAGACAGGAAGCTAATGGATGTGATCATAAGAGTCTGTGAAATTTGTTGCAATTTTAATAAAATACTAACAGTTTTTTTTAAAAAATATAGGTTGAGTTACTTAGAGCTTGATTAATGATGTCCATATCCATTAATGATTAATAGTTAAAATCAATCTCCTACTATATTTTAAGCCTTTAAGGAACAAAGGTTTCCATCATAATTGTTCTAGCAAAGGTACTCCATTTAACAAGCATTACTAACCTTAATTTCATAGTTCATAACCCTTGGAATTATTAAAAGGAGAACTTTCAATGTTATAGGAAGTCTCTGATGTGCTCCAAACAGAGCACATAGATTTTTAGACCAAAAAAAAAAAAAAAAAATTGGTTATGATGACAAGACACAGAAGAGGTTGAAAAATGTAACTTAAATGCCTGATCACAGGGATGTAATTTTATATCCATTAACTTCTCTGCCGATTAACAAGAAGGAATGGTTAGCTTCAGGCTTCTCTTTTCTAAGCACCCAAGTCAACAGATTGCCTTTATTTCAAGCTTCTTCATTAACTGGTTATTAAGACGGATAGTTTAAATTTAGGCCTACTTTTCTTCCAGGCAGAATTATAGAGAGAGAAAAGAGGGGCTTATACATTTTAACTGATTCAATTAAGTTCGCAATTTTCTTATTGAAGCAGTAGCCCCCCCCCACACACACACCATGCTTCAGATTCTCTTAGTTATAACCAGTTACATCGTGTTATTTCCTTTCTTTCTTTTTTTTTTTTTTTTTTTTTTTTGGGTACCAGAGATTGAACCCAGGGATGCTTAACCACTGACCCACATCTCCAGCCTTTTTTTTTTTTTTTATTTGGCAATAAGTTTTCACTAAATTGTTTGGGCTGGCTTTAAACTTTAAATCCTCCTGCCTCAACCTCCTGAGCTACTGGGATTGTAGGCATGCACCACAGCACCTGGCTATTTCATTTAAAATAAAATAATATCCTCCCCAATGCACGCACACACACACACAATCACCCAAATATATTGCACATTTTTCTTAAACTAGAGGTAATATTTTTGATGAGCTAAATACCTGGCCTGAGACTGTAGGATGGGAGATCACAGTTAGGGAGTACTTCCTGAATATCAAAGTAGTAGCTTTGCAAGTGACTCAACATCAATGTTCTCCATATAGCCTCCCAATATCAACCCTTCCTCCCTGTAAACCATTTCTACAGTGTGTTCAGGGCTCAAATGAAATCAAACAATTCTCTTAACCTTACATCATCCTTAAAATTATTGTAAACTTTCCCTTATTGTCAATATCTTAACTGTCTGATGGAGCTCCGTTCTTCTTAAAACTAGAGGGTTGGCTTCAGCCCCTTCACACTGTTCTGGAGAAAGTCTCACACCATCTTCACATTTCCTTCAACTTCTAGATTCACCTCGATCTCCTACATCCTCCCTCCATGGAATAACATGTTACTCTGCACACTGATTCTGACAGGTCATCTTGTCCATCTCTGCCCTTCTAGTACAACAGATATACAGCTTGGACTCTGATTATCACAAATACAAAATATACAGAAAAAAAGACATCACAAATCCATATATCTCTTTGACTTTGTGTATTGAATATTTTAGGGAGTTATAAAAAAGTATATTCAACATAGTGAAACAATTAAAAATTCTTTTTCTTAAAATTTGTCTCTGCCCTTAATGTTTCTCTTCCTGATCTTTTTGCCCTTCCCTCATCTTTCAGATATTCCCACTTCATAAATTCCCATTCATTTCCTGTGCTGTGCAATTCCTCTGCCTCTATTGCTGACCATTGCTACAACATTCCTCACTCTTACCATTGAACTCATGGTTGGGAGGGATTCCAAACTACAGCTTGTCTCTTTTCTAACAGGTTCTGGGACCAAGCACAGATAAGATAGACTTTTTTCACCTCAACATTCTAAAACTTCCTTCCTGATCTTACTCTGTGTCAACAATGTCATTTCTCAAACTTCACCCATTCAACTTATTGGGCCACCGGAAATAGTCCAGGGGCCCTAAGCCTAAACTTCTACCTCTCCTGGGAAGCTCTTTCACTTAAGACCAATCCTGTTCAGCAAGATATCTCCTAGTCATCTTTCAGACTCATCTCAGAACTCAGTTTCCAGGAGCTTCAAGACTGGGATCAAGACTCTCATCCTATGGTTCTGGACCAGTGACCAAGTGCTTTTTCAAATACTGGTCATTACAGTTACTCTGATCACTTTCTCTTCCTTGACAATAGGGGAGATTTCAATATTTAATCTCCACTTCCTGGGATAAACTTTGCACATAAGAGAATTTTTGTAACTACTAAAATGCATAAATGCATGAAGGAAGAAAGCAAGACAAAATTTCAAGGTTTTACTAAATTGTTTAGTCTAAAACTATAAAACCCATTCTCATGCACAGCCGATGTCTTTGATCAAACTCGATCTTTCTCTTTGTACAGTCTTTTTAGCCTTTGCAGCATTTGGAATTTTGAGAACATTTCAAATTTACAGACCAAGAAATAATCAATTACTATTTAATCTGCACACTTATGTAATTCCTCTTAAGGAAAATATTTTGCTTGAAATAAGGCTACTGGAGAGAGATTTCTAAGCTGGCAATTCATCTTTTAATGCAGTATATTCAAAGCCAATTTAATTCACATCTTCTTTTACTGTATAAATTTGGCATTGTAGAAGCAGTGCAATTTTCCATTCAGCTGAGTTTGAGTGTTCATCAAAACAGATCATTCATATTGCTAAATAAAATAATTTAGCAAATTGAATTGTCCTGTCTTTCTCAAATAAATTGTCTGCTCTTTGCTGTGATTTGTCATTTTACTCGGCCTTTCTTAATGTTGTTTACTTCTCTTTCTTTTCTTTTCTTCTTTCTTTCTTCTTCTGGAGTATTGCATTTGAATTTGATTCAGTTCTCTTTTAGGAACTTTTTGAATTGAAAAACAAAAACCAATGTATAATGCATTTTGACAGTAGAAGTTTGCTATTTGGCATATGGTGATAGTAACGTGGTGAAATGGTATAAATATGTCTTGACATTGGATAAAACACGACTTCAACGAGCACCTCGCTATTGGTGGTGTCACGGTGGCTTTAATCTAGGCATCCAAATACAGTTAGGTAGTGTCAGTATTCCATATTCTCAGATTACTAACTCCATTGCTGACTTTTTTGCCTAATTTTTTTTTTTTAGCAATTGTCCACTCAAGCATATTCTGGTTTTACTCTCTGAAAGTTGTCATTTGGGATAAATTTTTCTGTTAGGATAAGCAATGCTCCAGAACACATACTTCCTTAGCTTAAAGGCAGGCCATACAGTGGCACAGATATAAATATCTTGGGTGGATTTAAGCTACCAAGCAAAAAGTATTACCTCAAAAGTTTAGCCAATAGGCAGCAATGTCTCAAAAGTAATATTTAGTAAGATATACTAAATATTGGTTTGGAAGGAAAGTTGGTAATCATCTTTATGAGAACAAACCTACTTAAAATACTCAAGTTCAGAAAAATAGTACTAGATTTCCTGACATTTCTTGACATTTCCTGACAAGTGATCTAACCTATAATCTTAAATCTATTTTCAAAACAAATCAGGAATAAATAAATTTTTAAAAACTTTGCTAATAAACAAAGATAAATTCTGTGTTGAGAGCTGAACAACTCTGAGGCACTTCATGAGCAATACACCTACTAGAGATAATGACAGCCAGTAAATATGTCAATTACAGTCCAGGTCAGGAAGACGTGGAACACCAAAGTGGGTAATTTGAGAAGACTTTAATAAAAGAACTGTTTACAAAGGTGTAAGGAAACTTAAAAATAGGGCATTTTCTCAGTACAGCAAACTAGACACTCTGAGACCTGAAGGAGAGAAGGAGGAAAGATACTGGAACCTACAAGGACCAGACTGGTTGGGGATGCACAGTGTATTAGAAGAGGCAAACAGAGAACCACCCAGTGGTCACACAAAAAAAATAGAATATGTTTTGATAGAGCAAATAAATAAAAAATGCAAATTTACAATGTCCATTGTGTTTAGTACTGAATCATTCCCTATGTTATCCTGAACATAAAGTTAGTTTTTATTCAGCTATGTTTTAAAACCATGTTTTCAAAATGAAGAACATCCTTTATACAAAAATGCATTTATTTCCCAGAGACTTTTCATTCCTGCAATGACAAAGTTACTGCAGGCTCTTCCTATGGGCTGCTATGTGGGGACTGTGTGACTGTGATATTAAGTGGCAGGAAGATTTATTTTCCTCATTTTAGAAGTACAGTAGACCCTTTAACCTGCATTTCATTTGGGGTAAGCACTTGTGGGGAGAAGATGAACTTAATGCTTATAGCTGAGCTTCCCACTCTGACTAATAGAATCTGGATTCTCCATGTCACTTTCCCACTTTTAAGGAATTTTCTCTTTCATAGAATAGAGATTCAAAGACTCTGAAGCAGTTCTTTCAGTGATAGACTTGGTATACCCAGTGTGTAATAGAGAATGACAAAATTCACACTTTAAAAGGGATTGCCTGCACTGAATTCAACAGTATTATTTAATCAGAATATAAGAAATAAAGTACACATAGTGTTCAGATATGTTTGTAGTGTGGTCCTGAGGTTTATGCACTATTCCTTCTAGCTAAGGGCTTAGTAAAACCTTTATTTGGGTGTGGCTATTGGACATTCTTGTTTTCTGGTCATGTGTGACTCTTCTTGTGTTTGAGACTCATTTGTTCATCTCCTTTGAGAATCAGGTCATTTTCTATGCCTTGATGATCCTCATCAGGGTTATTGCTTTACTTGAATCAAGAGCAATATAGGGACTGATGAGAGAAAAACAGTTGCTTCAGTTTCAGACTTTAATCAAAGACCTTTCACCTGCAGTTTTTACAGCTTCTGCACTTATCCCTGAATAAACGCTGGTGCCCAGGAAATGTTGGAGGACTTCATTGCCTTTTGAGAGCTTCAGTCCTCAGAGACAGTGGACCAGGCCACTTTTCAGAGAGTTAAAATGGAGCAGTGGTTTTCAAGCAGTTATTGCATAGATCAGCTACTTCCATTTCACCTTGGGATCTTGATAAAAGCAGAGATGCCCTGAAAGTTTTATTTAGGAGGTTGGATGGCAGTTCAGTTAGCTGAATGTTTAAAGTCTCCCAGGTTTGTAACCTTTCTCCACTTCTAAAAGCTCTGAATAATTTTCTGAACTTCTCATTGCATAATTTATCTCCTTAACTAAGAAAGTGGGAAGATTTGACTTTGGGCTCTAAGATTCTAAAACTAAGGAAGCCTGAGGTTTAGAGTCCCTCATTTACATCTCTTGTGAATACTTGGAACTTCAGAGAGTTTGCCGTGGCAGGGGTGCCAAGTTACAGTTAGAAATTATTTCTATGAAAATTTGTATTAAATTGCCCTAAGGGATCTCAAAACAAAGGAATATGAAGCTCCAAGATCATCAGTTTCTTGTGTTTTCTTTGCTTATCCTGGATAAATATTAATTTTGTATTCATAATGTGTTACTATTTTTTTCCTAAAAATTGCCCTCCAAAAAATAAAAGTGCCAGGCATCCAAAACTTGGATCTGATCCTCTTTGCTTGTTTGGGCTACAATGAGTGTGAGAAGAAATGAGAATGGGGGGAGCACAAACAGAAGGAGGGAGAGGCTGCAGAGAGAGCAGTGGCTGATTTCAGAGCATCTGATGACCAGCTGGGTATGGGAGAGAGGCAAATGGTAAGGAATTGTTGGCTGCAAGAATGGACCAAGGATGTAGGGAGAAGGTGTTGTATGAGGTTCTGAGGAGATGAACTCCATTTTATGTGAGAAATAACGTGGCAGATAATAATGTGAAAATAAATAATGTGAAAATAGCAGTATGCTTAGATTCCAGTATGTTAAAGCCTTGGCTCCAAAATTCCAACATTATAAATTCTGGTAACTTTTTTGGTGTGTCTGAGTTGTTTGCTTTTTTTTTTTTTCTCATTTCTAGTAGAAATCCATATTACCAGGCTCAGGGATGTGGTAATAAGATGAGAGTTTATATATAATATTTATCCCTCTTTTTTTTCATAAGGCATGGCATGACTAATTGTCCCTGTTCTGTAAATCTTAAAAATTCTTGAAAAGATCGCTATAAAATAAACTTCAAAAGAAGGTAAAATCATGATCTTATACAGATATAAGATGAACACTTGTCACAGATCTTATTTAACTCTTTAGTGAGGAAGTTACAATTGTAGAACATTGTAGAAAGTTACAACTGTTCAGAGGAAAATTTAAAGCACCTCTCATACAGTGCCATATAAGCAAAGATTACATGAATGTACAAATAGATAAAACATGGGTTTATTCCACGAGACAGAGGGGAATTTGGAAAAAATTCATCTATGTATCTATATACGAGATTTTAAAAAATTTTGTCTCTTATAATCTGCAGAGCTGCACAATGACTCAAGGAAAATAGAAGACACAGAAACTCCATAGAATAAACAAAGCCTGGCTCTCTTCTAAAGATGCCAAGCTTAAAACAATGCCTGTTTATTAGCTCATAATCCCATGGATCAGGAAACCATTGTGGCTCAGGTGAATTTTCTGCCTAGGGTTTCGTAAGGCTAAGATCAAATGTTGCTCTTATCAGGAAGCTCTGGGGAAGAATTTCTATCCGAGCCCATTCAGATCACAAACACACATAACACCTTGTTTTATCTCAATTTTTAATACCCTAATACAAGATTTTCTTGTCGAATCAAGATAGATTCATTTGAATCATTTATTATGCATTGAAATAATTTTTATGGAATTAAAGTATGCATTTAAATAAAAGATAGGTCATGCTTTCCTTAAATTTTCACTATCTGGATTTGTCTATGGTAATTATATATTCAAATATTTAGCCAGCATGGTAGATTAACCAATGCCTACATAAAATGAGGGATTTAATTCTCTGCACTAAAGAGGGAAATTTCCCCTTCTTCATAGCTGAGAGTTTTTCTCAGTTAAAACAAATAATAACAAAAGCCATTATTATGTAAATCTCACCATTAAATAGAAATAGTTATTGAATGCCTGCTCTAAGATGTATTCATTAATTACTTAGTTAATTACTCTAATCACAAATGGAACGTATCCTTGGGCTTTAATAATATTGTACACACTTATCTAACACTTGACATGTACCAAATGTTATTCAAAGAATGTCACTGAGCTACTAGTTTAACCTTCCTCAATATCCCAACAACATATATATTTTTATGTTCTCATTTTTATATGGAGAAGCTAAAACCAAAATAGTGAGCAATTTGATCAAAGTCATGTAGTTAGTAACTGGCAAAATATAGATGCAAACCCAGGCAGTCTGGGGCTTATGGTAAAGCAGCCTGGTATAAATAAGAGGTTATTTTTCCAAATGTCATGCTTTATCTTAAAAACGCATTGAATTTTGCATTCAACTAGCATCTTTTTAATATAAAATAGTGTTTTAAAATTATAGTAATTGGGCAAAATTGACTCTCCAGGAATAGTTATCCTGTGACTTTGACTTGACTTATAGCCCAGTGTGAGAAGCTCAGGGTATTAGAAAAGGTGTGAACTCTGGAGCAGATACACTGACCTACAAATTTGACTGTGTAAATTAGTTAACCTTTTTACACTTTTGTTTTCTTCACTCTAAAAATAGTTGGGATCCCTGGAGAACAGCCCCTGAGAGGGTGTTCAGTGTGCAGAGTATTTATTATGGAATGCCCTTGAAATATAGATGTATGTCTGTAGAAGGAGAAGGAGTAAGAGAGGACAGAAGAAGTTGAGCTGTGATTTACTTTTAAGGATGCTTGAGCCAAGGCCATGGTGAGCATGGAAGCTAGAACATTCCTTAAAGCAATCCTGAGCTGAGTTGATGGATAGTGGATGTATCATTGATTGTGCACTGAGAAAGGCACCATCATGGGCAAGATGACTGTCTTCAACTGTGATTATCTAAGAAAGATCAAGCAGCTGATGATGGTCATCTGGCAGTACCCTGAGCAGACAATGACAAGACACCTGGGCCCTCTGTCTGCATTCACTACATTTTTCAAGTGACAGTTTTACCTAGTAGGTATTCAAAACATTGTTGGTCTTTTTCTTATTTTGCCTAAAGTACTTCTGAATGAGTTGGTTTCTTTTGTTACATGTACTTTTATAATCTTTCTTATTTTCATTTTCTTCAGAGAACAAAGTGAATAGTAAAATAACATGTCCATGTCAGCTTATAAAGCAGTTTTCAGTTTATCAATTTTTGCTATAGAGACAACTTATAAATCAATTTTGTTGTGATATGGGTTACTTTATTTGAAGAAAAATCACAACACAGCAAAATGCAAACCCAAGTTAAGAATAGAGTGATTATAGAGTTTCTTGTGACCACTCAAAAAAACTATCACAAACTTGCTGTTATAGAAATAAGATAGTGTTCTGTCTGAAGGTCAGAAGTCCAAAATGAGTTTTACTAAGCTTAAATTGAGTCATTTGCAGGCCAACATTTGTTTCTAGAGATTTCAGGGAAGAATCTATTTTCTGACTTTTTCATCTTCTTGAGGCAACACACACGCCTTGACGAGTGGTCCCTTCCATCTTCAAAAGTCTTTCTCATGCAGTGTTAACTCTGAAAACCTCATGCCTCCCTTTGTGAGTGACTTAGGACCTTTGTGAACACTTGGGCCTACCTAGAAAATCCAGCATAATCTCCAAACCTCAATTCTTAATTTAATCCCTTTCATGATGCAGATAACACATTCACCTCCTAGGGGTAGTCATGGATATATTTATGGGGCAATAATTTTTTTCTACAACAGAGATATAAATCAATTATGAGAGAGCAGAAAAGAAGAGGCTTGCTTTGCCTGAGAAAGTATTGGGGAAAGCATCAGAATTAAAGTTTTTAACATTAGTAATGATTCCAAGAGGGAACAGATATAAAGAGAGATTCTCTAAACAGAATGATCACAGCACAAAAACAGATGCTTGTGCCTGGAAAATATATAGGAATTTTGACACACAAAACAAAATAAAATACAATAAGAAACAGAAGTTGGGAAAATCAAATGGAACATGCAGCATTTGGACTGAGTGTTGAGGAATGAATAATATTTAAACAGTTTGAAGGAGATTGAGAGGAAGCAGGATTGAGAAGGAATTGGAAATGGAAAGAGAATCCCCGTTGGCAGAAATAAAACCAGCCAAGTCATGAGATGCCAATGTCTAGTCATGTGCATTTTTACTTCATCTGATGGAATGCAAAGAGTATGTTTGGAAATATGACCATTGGAAGTGTCTGTTGGACTTCAAGTTGATACTTGAAGATTAAGGAAAAAAAAGAGAGGTAAAAGAGAAACACTCATTTTAGGAAAATAAAGTTTTCATTAACTATTACATCTACTCATGTTCATGCGAACAGCTAAAGGTTTTTATGACTGTATAAAGTTTTCCCATTACTGTTTTACACTACTGTTTTCATTACTATGTCAATAATCTTATAACTATCTTATACAAAGTTCTGATAGTAAATACTAAGGTACGAACATTATACCCATTGAACAGATAAGAACAGAGGTTTCAACAAATTAAAGCTTTGCTTCAAATTATGCAGTTAATAAGAATAAAGCATTACTTTAACTTACACATGACTCTAAACCCAACTAAAATATTTTATTAATTTTTTAAACCTAGAGAATCAAATGGAGCCTCCTTTCATCTCTAAAGATATGACATCTTCAAACCTGCAAAGTATTGCATAGAAGAATAAGCGGGGGGAGGAAGGAAGGAAGGAAGGGAAAGAGGGAGGGAGGGAGGGAAGGAGAAAGAACAAAGAAAGGATGGATAGAGGCAGGAGATAGTTAAGAATCCTTTTTGTGTCCCCTGAGCAGAAGTCTGCAGTGTTGAGAGGTGCCATTTAAAGGGATTTAAGTGCTTCAGATATTTGCCATCTGTGAAAATAACACTCAGTGCTGCTCTCCTGTGCCTGAAAGCATTCCTTTTTCTCCATATGAACGTACTGAGCAGCTCCTCTAGTGTGAGTGAAAGAGTCAGTACCAGAGTTCCAAAGGTCTCTGAGTTCTTTCTGGCCTTGAAAACCAACTGTAAGTACTGATCCTTTACTGTATTCCACCCTGGTCCTTGTTGTTGAAATATTTTACCACAATGGTAAGAGAGGCAAAGGGGAAAATGACATTAAATGTTTTAATTCAGTAGTTGTGATCAAATAAATGGGACACAGAGGTCAGTTTTGAGAAAGGGCTAGCCACTCGCAGGTTAAAGAAGTTTCCATAACATGGACACTGAGCTTGAACATCTCCAGTGGTATAAAAAAGTAGGAGAAATCTCAAAGGAGGAAGAAGGGAGTCACAAATAAATAGAAAGGTTCTTAGGGAGAAAGGACAATACCAATGAAGGCAGATCTGTCAAATTAACAGTTCAATCTAAGTAAAACCTTACCTATAAGAGATATCAGAACATAGTGTCTAACTGACCCTGTCTTCCCTAGAGAACTGGGTGAGTTGGCTCGATGGATGGGAAGATGCCTTTCTAGTCTTTCTCTTAGATATATACATCCTAAATTGCATCCTAGGAAAACATCCATCAACTTAAACTTAAAGACAGAAATGATAAGGGAGGAGCAGAGGAGAGGTAAAGAACCATATGGGACATTCTGATTAGAACCTACCTCTGGCAATTGGAGATATTCCTCAGAATTCAGTACAATGTAACTCGAACCACTGGGAACCTCATCCTGTTTGCCTAACTAATAAACACAGAACAGTCAAGTCACATATCAGGGTAGTGACATTGGAAAGAAGTATGCATTGTTGGATTTGTGTACTTTGCTACTTCCGTTGTTCTTTATAAACATTACTCTTCGCCATTTCTCTTAAGCAATTACTAGCTTCCTCCAGGGGTTATTTGTTCTTCAGGCAAGTCATTAGGTAGGGAACAGAAGGTCCAAAAACAAAATGCTTTGTACCCTAGGCCATTAAACAGTTGTAAATAAAGTTAAAACAGAGATATGTTGGCACCTTAGGGAAATCCAGAAATATTTTCAGGACTCAGAAAATTTAAGACATTAGTTTAAATTATACAGCTAGTGTTAGAATGAAGACTATGATGTAACAAGCAACTTTCTCCAGAAACCTACAGGGCATAATTGAGACCTATGGTAAAGGAGATTGTTTTAGAAAACATGATAAATTCTGCTCATTAGGTGAGTTAGAATAGTAATGGTAGCAGCTATGACTTATGTGCCATTTACTTTGTACCATGCTCTGTTCAGCACTTCACCTATGGGATATTTCAACTAACATGTATAATAGCAATAAGAGTTGGTTATTATTTTTTCCCCCCAAAAGGAAGTTGGAATTCAAAGTTATTCCAGGAATTACCTGAAAGTAATGTGTCCAGCACATGGTGTAGCCTGGGTAGAAACTGCTCTTTAACTTTGGGGCTCTTTGTGTTCCCTTTGCTGTTCTTGGGGGTACTTGTGGTATGCAGATACTATCAATAATCAAAAGCTGCCATTTAAGCCGGGCGCGGTGGCTCAAGCCTGTAATCCCAGCACTTAGGGAGGCTGAGACAGGAGAATCGCGAGTTCAAAGCCAGCTTCAGCAATGGCGAGGCGCTAAGCAACTCAGTGAGACCCTGTCTCTACATAAAACACAAAATAGGGCTGGGGATGTGGCTCAGTGGTCGAGTGCCCCTGAGTTCAATCCCCAGTACCAAAAAAA
>PVHX01024588.1:0-23734 GCA_004024805.1 Geosciurus inauris
AAAAAAAAAAAAAAAAAACTATATTGAGCATTCTATCTCAGGCTAGTCAGAAGTTAGCAGTTATCAAGAATACAAGTAACAATAAATACTGGTGAACATGCAGGAAAAAAGAAACACTTTATGCACTTTTTGTGGGAATGTAATTAATATAGTCACTATGGAATTCAGTAGGTATGATTCAAAAATCTAAAATGGAACTCCCATAATGGTCCAGAATACCATACCTTGGTATTTATGTAAAAGAATTAAAGAGCACACTTTAGAGATACATGCATCACATGTTTGTAGCAGCACAATTTACAGTAGCCAAATTATGGAACCAGTTTAGGTATCCATCAGGATAAAGAAAATGTGGTATATATACACACTGCAGTTTTATTCACCAAAAAGAAGAGTGAAATTATGTCATTTGCAGGAAAATGGACAGAACTAGAGAGCATTATGTTAAGCAAAACAAGCCAGACTTGGAAAGATAAGTCTATATGTTTTCTCTCATATGTGGAAGCTAGAGAGAAAAAAGGGAAAAAAAAAGAACTCATGAAAATAAAAGGAGGGGGATTTTCAGGGTAGGGGAAGGGAGTCAGAGGAAGTGAGGAAAGGAGAGCAGGGGAAGGTACTGAAGTGAAATTGCTCAAATTATGTTATATGCATGTATAAATATGCCACATTCTGTATACCTAGTATACATCAATAAGAAAAGGAAAATATGTCTTTACAAGTAGAAACAGTTTTAACATCCAGAATACATAATGAACTCATATAACTTCAACCAAAAAATAACCCAACTAAAAAATGAGAAAAGGTCTTGAGTGGAAATTTCTCTAAAGAACATACACAAATAACCAGAAAGCATATGCCAAGATGATCAGCATCACCAATCATTAAAGAAATGCAAATCAAAACCACAATGAGAAGTCACTTAATACCTTTTAGGGCAGCCACTATCTAAAACAACAAAGCAGAAAATAATAAATATAGTTAAGGATGTGGAGAATTTGGAACCCTTGTGTACCACCAGAGGAATTATCAATGGGTGAAACCTCTGTGGAAAACAATCAAATCTCCTCAAAATATTAAAAATGAAAATACCATATGACAGAGCAATTCTACTTCTAGGTATATATTCCAAACAATTGAAAACAGGATCTCAAAGAGTTGTCACACCTATATTGATAACATTCATAGTGGTCAAGAGGTGGAAGAAGCACAAATATCTATGAGTAGATGAACAAAATGTGGTGTCTACATACAATGGAATATTCAGCCTTAAAATGGAGGGAAATTCTGACACATGCTCCAGCATGGATGAACTTTTCAGGATATGCTAAGTGAAATAAATCGGTTACAAAAAGACAAATGCTGTATGCTTCAACTGATATGAGGTATCTAGAGTAGTCATATTCATAAAAACAAATTAGAATGGCAATTACCAAAGTCTGGAGGTAGGGTAAATGGGGAGCCATTTTTTAATGGTTACAGATTTTCAGTCTTGCAAGATGAAAAAATTGGTGAGGATTGGCTGTACATAGTGTGAATGTCCTTCACAGTACTGAAGTATACACTTAGAATGGTTAAGATGTAAATTTTATAGTGTTTTTTCGGTAAAAATTTAAATGACTGTGGGCCATATTTGGCCTGCTTTCCATAGTTTGTCAATTTATGCCATAAATTATTCATTCAGACAAAAAACAAAAAACTAAACAAAAAACTGACAACAAATGTTGAAACCCTGGAACTCTAATATTGATGGAAATGATACAATCATTTTGGAAATTTGGCAATATTTATCAAACCTGAGCAAACACATACACTGTGACCACTCCTAACTATATGTTCAAGAAAATTCATTCTGTCTGCACCAAAAGGCTTATTTCAGAATACTTTTTGCAGTGTCATTTATCTAAGTTTGTAGGTGAAATTAACCCAAAAGTTCATCAAGAGTAAAATGGATAAACAGCTTTATAAAATGGAATAATAGTAATGAAAATTGCTTCTACATTGTAACAGTATGTATCAATCATACAAATATAAAAAAGTTAGGCTATATATTTCTTATTATGTACATACTATATATTTCCATTTAAGTTCAAAATCAGATAACTTTGATCTATTGCTTTATAATACCATTATTTAAAATACGATCCAGAAATCCATAGAAATCCTCCAAAACACTTTTGGGAAATCTGTTAGGTCAAAGCTGTTTTAATAGTAGTACCAAGACTTTTTGTGTATTCTTTTCCACTGTCCTTCTTTCACAGGTATACCATAGACTTTCTCAGAAGCAATATAATGTGTGTTATTGTTAATGATTGAGTGCAGAAAAAGATAGGAGAAACCAGATGTCTTCTCTTAAGATAGGTGTTACATTTCTACAAATTTTTTCCTGTAAGGATTATTTGTGTTAAGACGTGTTATTGTGATAATTTGTAAAAGGTTTATTACTGTTATTTTAAAATAAATGTATTTTCTCAATTTCTCATTTTTATCTTAAATAGGGTAAATAACCAACATAAACAAGAGCTCTCTCAAATTTTATTAAAGAGGCCTGAGTTAGAAAAGTGCGAAGACAAGATAATTAAAAATTAGAAGACAAGATATTTAACCTTTGTGTCGTAAAATTGGTTTGATGATTGAGAGGTGCACATGGGGACGTTGTAGAATGTTGATGATATTTTGTTTTTCATCTTAGCAGAAGGTGCACAGATATGTTCACTTTGTTAAAAGTCTTTAAATGCTGTATATGCTTACAATATTTGTGTACTTATTAATACATATGTGCGTTATATGTTTGCAAATTGTCTTTTGATATTCATGACTTTTCACATGATCCTGGAAATTTATTGTGTTTCCATGAGAGACCTGAACTGACTAGATGTCATCAATTTTATGTCATCAACATAGCATGTATGTCATCTATGTTTAGGGCATCAGTTAGCAAGTTGACTTCTGTTCTGGAATAATCAGATTTTATTGTTTTTTGGGTTTTTTTTTGGTACCAGGGATTGAACTCAGGGTTACTCGACCACTGAGCCACATCCCCAGCCCTATTTTGTGTTTTATTTAGAGACAGGGTCCCACTGAGTTGCTTAGTGCCTTGCTGTTGCTGAGGCTGGCTTGGAACTCGTGATTCTCCTGCCTTAGCCTCCCAAAGTGCAGGGACTGCAGGTGTGCACCACTGTGCCCTGCTAGATGTTTATTGCTTGATTTCCTGCTACATCCACTAAAAAAATCTACAATATCCTATTAATTATTTTTTCTGATAGTCTGTTTGTTACCCTCATAGGAAGAATCCTGTCCATTTTCAACACTTCAGCCATCCTGGTGATAGTGATTATGGAGGTGTACATGTCATAGATCAAGATGAGACTGATGACCGGCCTCAATGCCCCTATGGAGCATCTTGTTATAGGTATGTAAATTGAAATGTTTGTCTCTGTTCCCTCACTCTGTAAACTCTCTTATTTATCCAGGACAAACTGAGCAGCTTCTCATCTCAAGCCTTTAACTTTTGGTTTTTGAACATCTATAGATTATAGAATTTCATTTTAATAGGTAGGATTTGGATTATGTTTCTTTTTAGATCATTCTAAATAGTTGTTAACCTTATAAGAACCTGAAATCTTTCTTTGTTTCTAACTTTATAAAATGGAAATCAGATAATTTAAAAGCTCTCTGTGTGCCTGCCCACCCTTCCTGGTTTCTGGAATTGAATCTAGGGTGTCATGTGTGCCAGGCAAGTGCTCTAACCCTGATATTCATGACTTTTCACATGATCATGAACACACCCTTCAGGCCCTTCCTCTGCTTTCTTAACTTCTAACACTCCACCATCCTTGCCAACACATAAAACTCAATTGGAAAAGAAGAGTAAAAGTACCTGTTTTCTGTGCTTCTGTAGCATCTTGTTCTCTTCTGTATCATACAGAGTAGAACTCATCTCTTGTATTGTGCTTCTTTACCAGAATGTCTCTCAGGTATTTTGAGAGCAAAGATCCTTATACTTGGTGTCCTGCAACCTTGTTTAATGAATGAATGAACTTGAATTGAACCAGACTTCCACAGAAAGAGGTAGTCATTCCAACCCAAGAGAGCTTTAATGCCAGACAGTTCAATATAGATTATTGAACTTATTGGCCACCCTGAAGTTATTATTTCAGTGATTGTGGTTTTTAGTAAGATGTCAAAACAGGCCTCTGAGTCTGGAAAGAAGAATAAAAAGGCTTATTACACTTTATCATATGAAAAGTAAGTTTTTCATTCTAGCAAAACAATATCCTGCAAAGAATAAGAGGATATTATGATCAATCTTGGCAATAAAGTTAAAATTTAGGAGAAATGAACAAATTCCTAGGAAAAAAGACATATTTAAGAAACAGACATAAGAAAAAATGGAAAATGAAATAATCCTATTATATTAAAGAAACTGAATACATAATTAAAATCCTTCCAAAGAAGTGAATATCCATTTGGCTTTAATGGCAAGTTCTACGAAATATTTAAAGAAGAAACTCAAGTTTTACATAAAATATTCTAAAAGAAGATAAAAGGGTATATTTCCCAATTTATCTTAAAAGTTGATACCTAAACCCAGCAAGAATAATAAAAGAATGGACAAGCTTACTTTTAAAAGTAACTGTAAGTGTTCTGAAAAAATTAAGTGAATCAAGCAATAAATAAAAAGGAAAATGTAATACAACCAAATGGAATTTGTCCTAGGAATGAATGTTTCATTTCACATTAAAAAATAATATAATTTGCCGCTGTTTCAGAATAAGTAGGAAAGTTATATGGCAATCCCAGTAATTGTGTAATTGAAAAAAAAAACCCTGAAAAAAATCAGCATTCATTGGTAATCAAAATTCACTACAAAACAGAGACAAAAGGGAACATCTTTAATATAAAGCATATCTACAAAAAACTTAGGGCAAATATGGTACTTAGAAGTAAAATATTAAAAATTTCCTTTATGAAATAAAAAATGTGACAAGAATGCCTATTGTTATCACTTCGATTCATCATTGTCCTGGAGATTCAAAGCAATGTAGTAAGACAGGAAAAGGAAAATAGATAAGAATTAGAAAAAGGAAGAAATAAAACTGTTGTTCACAGATGGTATTATTGTACACATACGAAATACAAAATTGCCTACTGATGAATTATAAATATTAAGGATTTAGCAAGGCTTTTGGATACAGAGATCAATATATAGAATCAATTTTAATTCTATATTCCAATGCCAACCAGTTAGAAAATAAAAAAATTTTAAAGGTAATATATATAATAGCATCAAAAAGTATAAAGTTCTTAGGAATAAATATAATACAAAGTTTAAAACCTCTTTGGCGAGAACTAACACTTCAATGAGAAAAACCTTTTCAGAAATACCTAAGCAGTTATAAAGATGGAAGTGTTCATGATTCAAAGATTCAATATTGTTAAGATGAGTTTTCCTTAAATTCATTTCTATGCAGATTCATTCAAAGTCACAGTGCTCTTTGTGTAAAAACATATAGGACTGGGATTGTGGCTCAGTGGTAGAGCGCTTGCCTTGCATGCATGAGGCACTGGGCTTGGTCCTCAGCACCACATAAAAATAAATAAATAAAGATATTGTGTCCATCTACAATAAAAAAATTTTTTTAAATGTATAATGTGATTCTAAAATTTTTATGGTTGTGTACATGCACCAGAAATAGCCATGACAATCTTAAATAATGAAGAACAGGTGGCGGGACTTGTTATACTTTATGGTGATTAAAACAGTACAGTGTGAGCACAAAGATAAAGTAATAAGACTGGAAGTGTAGAACCCAGAAACGGAGCAATAGAACTTTAAATGTAAATAGAGGGAATTGTTTCATGATATAATTTTATATATTTGCATTTTTCTCCAAAATGTTTTTTCACAGCTCATGTCATACATAATTCTTGACAATATGATGATATGGCTTTTCATTTTTAAAGAAACTTTTGTAATAGAGGTTTTGTATATACACACAAATGGAGAGAATGTAGAATAAGTTCCAATGAATCCATCACACATTTCCAATAACTGGTAAATTGAAATTGGCTATTATTATTTCACCTCCCTTCACTCTATTACATGCTACTTCTGCCCCTATATTATTTTGAAGCAAATCTCTTAAGCTCATGTTTTCATTCCATTTTATCCATAGGTATTTTTGCTTGTATCTCTAAAAACATATGATAACACCATTATTAAATGAATCTTTAATATCATTTAATATCCTATCAAATATCCACATTCCCTTATAACATTTTAATATTTTAAAACTTTGTTTATTTGAATCAGTGTCCAGTTAAGGTCCACATATAACAAAAGTGCCCATGTAATTGAATACATCCTTCTTCAGTTTTTTCCCCTTACAATCTATTTTTGAAGAAAGCTAGTCATTCGTTCTGAGGAGTATCCCATAGTTCAATTTTTAATTATTGTATGAAAAGTATAACATTATGTTCCACTGTATTTACTAATAACTTGTAGTTAAGAGCTGGAGGTTTAGCTAGATATCCATTCGAAAAATTATAAAAATTGCTTGGCCCAATGACTGTGTCGCTCTTAGTTTCTAAAATGATTTTACCTTAAAGTCTACTTTGTCTGATATTTACAAATGCTTGGGGATTGCTTTAACATACCATGGGCATTTAAATGTATATTCTGCAGTTACTGAAATATAAATGTCAGTTTGGTAAAATGGTTATAGTTTTCTTCAGATTTGTTATATTCTTGCTGATTATTTTGGGGGGTGGAGGGAAATGTTTTGTTAGTTACTGAGAGAGGAATGTTAAAATTTATCCTCATTGGAAAAGCCATAGAAATGGAAAATTAACTCAGAACTGTTCCTTTCTGCTATAAATTGACTTTTCAGTTTCTGCTTTTGGTAACCAAACACTGCCTTCTAATTATTATTTTTTTACATATTTTTTGAGAGTGTAATTGTTACCTGTGAGAGTGTTGGTCTGATATGGCCTTCCCTGTCATCATTGGAAATGGATCTCTTGTTTTGTCTGTTTTTGCACAGCTTTCACTGGTTTTTTTTTTGTGATCATTTTTTCATTCTTTTACTTTCAGCCTTGTCCTTAATATTTAAAGCACATCTCTTATAAATAGCATGTAGTTGGCTCATTGGTTTTTATTTTTAATGCAGTCTGATAGTTTCTTTTAGATGGAGTATTTAGTCCAATTACATTTAATATAATTACTGGTATTTTTGAGTTTAATTTTTCTTTTTTGCTATTTGTTTCTATTTGTCCCACATATTCTGTGTTCCTTTATTCTTCTTTGTCTAACTTCTTTTGAGTTAAGTAGTTTTTAAAATATTTTTTTAGTTGTATATGGACATAATACTTTATTTTTACAGTGCTGAAGATTGAACCCAGGGTCTTACACACACAAGCCAACCTCTCTACCATTGAGCTACAGCCCCAGCCCTCAAGTTAACTATTTTTATTCCAGTTTTTTTTCCACTGTTGACTTTTTAGTTTTCTTTTTTATTCAGCATTTACATAATATTTCAGTAGATATCTATGATTTATTATATTCTACCTCACTACTGATAGTTTAACCATTTCCAGTGTAATAAACTTTTGTCAGCTTATTTCCTCTTCTGCCCTTTTTTCATTATTGTTATTATATATTTTTGCATCTATACATTAACTCAAAAGACTTTGTTATTATTTATTTATTTATTTATTTAGTGCCAGGGATTGAACCCAGTGGAGCTTAGCTACTGAGTCACATCCCCAGCCCATTTTTCCTTTTTTTAACATTTTGAAACAGGGTCTTGCTGAGTTCCTCAGGGCCTCGCTAAGTTGTTGAGATTGGCTTTAAATGTTGTAATCCTCCTACTGCAGCCTCCTGAGTTGCTGGGATTACATGTGTATGCCACCGCTCTCAGCTATTATTATTTTATTTATTTTAATATTTTTAGTTGTAGATGAACTCAATAACTTTATTTGTTTCTTTTTCTATGTGGTGCTGAGGATCGAACCTAGTGTCTCACATGTGCTAGGCAAGTGCTCTACCCCTGAGCTACAACCCTCACCACCTGCTATTATTTTAAGTATCAGTATTCTTTTATATTTAATTATGTATTTATCCTTTTGGTTCCCCTCATTTCTCCTTGGTTCTTTCATCTGGAATCATTTTCTTTTAATCTTAAAAACTTGTTTGTGTATATCTTAGGGTACCAATCTAATAGGAAATAATTTTTAAAATTTATATGTATGTGAAATTTTTCTTATTTTGATTCTGTTTTTAAGGCTCTTTCATTGGGTATATAGAATTTTAGCTTATTTTTTTTATCATTTTGAAGATGTCATTGCATTGACTCTTGCATCCATAAGTTTAGCTGAAAGTCATTTGTCTCTCATTGTTGCTCCTTTGAAATTAATGTGGCTTTCTCTTTGGTCACTTTTAGGGCTTGTATCTTTGTTTCCAACAATTTCATTAGTGTGTGCCTCCCATATATTTTTCATTACATTCTTCATATTTGGAGTTCATTTAGTTTTTTTATGCATTGATGTTTTCATTAGTTTGGGAAGATTTCATGGCTATTATCAGATATAACTTCTGCCTCATATAATTCTGTCTTTTTCATAACCCAGTTAAACACACATTAAACCTTTGTATGAAGTATCACATATCATTTCTGCATTAGTTTGGTCTTTCCATTCTTTTTTTTAATCTGAAAAAGATTTGCTTTAGATTTGATATTTGCTACTTTACTGGTTTTAGAGTTTATTAATGCTGTCTACTCTTTTGTCTATTCTGCTTTTGAACCCATTCAGAGAATTCTTTTTTGGGGTGGGTACTGGGGATTGAACTCAGAGAAACTCAACCACTGAGCCACATCCTCAGCCCTATTTTGTATTTTATTTAGAGACAGGGTCTCATTGACTTGCTTAGTGCCTTGCTTTTGCTGAGGCTAGCTTTGAACTTGTGATCCTCCTGCCTCAGTCTCCTGAGCCACTGGGATTACAGGTGTGCACCACTGACCCCAGCCAAAGAATTCTTAATATCAGATAATGCATTTTCCAGTTCTATGATATCAATCTGATTCTTTTTTATAGATTATAATTTTGGTGAAATTATTCAGATGTTCATTCATTTTTCTCATTTTTTTCAATTTTTAACATATTCTTTAACATATTTAGTCTTAATTATTTAAACATGCTTATTTGCTAATTAGCATTTCTGGATCTGCTTCTTTTGTAGTTTTTTAAAATCTTGATTGTTTTATTCTACCTTTTCTTATCCAGTATTTTTTTTTTTTTTTTTTTGGTACTGTGAATTGAACCCAGATACACTTAACCACTGAGCCTTATACCCATCCCATTTTGTTTTGTTTTGGTTTTTGTTTTGGAATGCTGTGGTGGGGATTTAACACAGGGGCAATTTACCATTGAGTTACATCCTCAGCCCTTTTTATTTTGTATTTTGAGACAGGATTTGTATTTTCTTAGGATTTCATGAAATTGCGGAGGCTGGCTTTGAACTTGCAATCCTCCTGCCTCAGCTTCCTAAGTCACTGAGATTACAGGCATATGCTACCATATCTGGCTCATATGTAGTATTTTTAAATTATAATTCTAACGTATACAAAAACATCTAGGAATTCTAGATGTTATCAGACATTAGTGAAGGTACCTTTCCTACTTAGCAAATCCTAATCATCTCTTTCCAATCAGAGATTTAGATAAAGATAGTCAGGTTGAAGTTTTAGTAAAATTCTATCTCCCTTTTGTTCGTCCCTATTCTTTGAGTATGGCTTTTCTAAACTTTTGTTTGAGAGGCAGGACTCTGTCTTCCTAGCCCCAAAGCTTTCCTTTGCAGATTATAATCTTAGCCCATTGTCTGTTACTTATACTTCTTAAATTCTTGGAGGGGTCAATTCTTGGAGGGGTCAATAGTTACATGTTTGTTGCACATACCTACCCTATAGTGGGACTTGTCTCTGAAATGCTGCATGAGTGGGAGGTTTCACACTGCCTTTTTGAAATTTTAGACCTAGACCTTCAGCTTCTCATATCTCCTAGGAACTCAGCAAATTTTTCTTAGGGAAAAAAAATGTGTGTTGGGAGCTCCTTCAGTTTACAAACTGTTATGAAAACCCCATGAGCACATGGGAACCTCTACTAGTTTCTCTTTCTTCAAAATAGAGTTCCTATACTTGGCCCAAACTTTCATTCCTTTACCACACTAAGAACTGACAACTGGCTTTAGGGTAGAAAACAGGCAGTGATTATCAGCTCATGTAGAAAGAGTTTTTCATCTCTTTTAAATGAACTTTTAAAATTTCTTTTAAATATTACAAAATTCCCATTGCTGACATAATTCTGTCATATAAGTAATTTTAACAATCTTTAGGGTTTATTCTAGTTGTTAAAACAAGGATATTGGTTCACTGTGGTGCCCTATATCCTTTCCAGAAGCAAAATCTAAATGTGTCCATGTCTCTTTCTTTCTCCATCTCTACCTCTCTCTACTATCCTTCCTCCTTTCTTCTCCCCCTTCCCTCCCCATTAATATATATATACACACATACTTTTGTTGTTGTTTTGAGACAGGGTCTCCCTAAGTTACTAAGGGTTTTGCAAAGTTGTTGAGGCTGGCCTCAAACTTACAATCCTCCTACCTCAGCCTCTAAGTCTTTGGGATCATAGGTGTGTGACTGTATGCCAGCCAAATATGTCTGTTCTTTAGGAGAAAAAAAATAAAGCACAAAGACTGACTTAGAATACTGACATTAAAAATGCTGTCTCTAGGTCATCAATCTCTTTAAAAGAGATGATAGCAGGAAATGGTTAAGAGAAATTACTCTAATGTTAGTAGCCTATACATGCTAATAAAAATGTTCATATCATATCAAAGTATAGTTATGAGATGTGGTGCAGTTTTTCATCTATTGATTTACTTTGCATTGGATTCTAGTTGTAGATAAAAACTTGAGGATTTTTTTTCTCTTGCTAATTTTAATTAGTTTAGAGAGACCTTTAGAGAATGTGAGATATGATAGCTTACTCTGCCTGCAGTTTTAAAAATAAGGACATGAAAACTAAGAAAAACCTAAAACCCAAAGATTATGATATCAAAACCAAATCTTCCTTCTTCAGTCCAGAATTTTTCCATGTTCTTGCCTGACTCCACCATTATTAGTCATGAATGGTGGTTGTCTTTTTAACCAAGTGACAAAATAATATTTTTATTTATAATAATAGTAGTTAAAGAAAACAACATCAACAAAAGAAAACCTCCAGATAAGGCAATCTGAAGAAAAATCAAGACTTTTCCAGGCCAAAATCATAATAGAAAAAAATTATATATATTTACATACTTTCTCATCATATTATCATTATTATTTAGGCAAAAACTGTATCTAATGGACTTATTTTATATCATTGCTAAACTGAACCAGTGTCATATTATGATCAATTTACTCTTTTTTTAAAAAACTTTTTTTTTTAGTTGTTGATGGACTTTTATTTATTTATATGTGGTGCTGAGAATTGAACCCAGTGCCTCACACATGCTAGGCAAGCATTCCACCACCAAGCTACAACCCCAGTCCATGGTCAGTTTACTCTTTAGCAATCTTTTGTGTGTTTTATTAACCATATGCTGTTTAGTGCTAGAAAATAAACTTACTGTAGCAAAGTGATAAAATGTTCTAAGTTAGTTTGCTTAAAAGCACATTCTCATATAGGTACATGCCAGCTTCTTCCTACAACCACAAAAGAAAAATATTGAAGTTTCACAAATCATAAAATAAACAGCAGCAACAAAAAATTTATTATATTTAGAAATACAGAAAAATGTATATTCAAAAAGTAGAGTTGTGGTAAGCCTGTTTGCCATGATCCATGGTGGATGGCACATTTGAAAGGGAGCTAAAATTATTATCTTTGGTGCGTTTGTTTGTTTATCCTTTTTTTATTTTAATTTTTGCTTCCTACTCTTATGATTTAATTCCTAGAATGTGTGCAGTTTCTCATTTTGATATATATGTATATTAGGTGTCGTAGACCATGTTAAATAATCTTAGTCTTTATACCACATGTCAACTAACTAAATTTATATGATATTTTATTATATTCCAACTATTATAATTTAGGGGCCAATGTTTTGTCATTGTGGAGCAAATATGTAAACACAAACAATACATGCACGTGTATATTTCATTTTTTAGCTATTCCATTCCATGAGTACAACAGAGAAAAATAAATATGGATCAGATACATAAATGCATATTTTAGTAAAAATGTAGATTTCTACATTTGGTGTTTAGGAAAGGATATGTGTTATTTTTACTTTATTTGATTCTACAGGTATTATTAACATTTTCTCTGACTTGTGATATTTTTTAAATCTTATAAAATTAAATTCCACTTGAAAAAATTAGTTGGAAGCACTAGATAGGTGTTGTCATTTTAAGTATCTTGCTCTTTTAACTAATTTATTTTTGTGCCGTATTCTGCTGTTTGACAGAAAACTCAGTTTATTGGATTTGATTAGTTTAAGGCACTTGTCTGAATTAGAACACTAGATACATAATGTTCAGCATAATCCAGTGATCACTCTCTCTGCCATGACTCATTCACTTCCTTTCATGAGTAACAGGATTTTATGCAGATTGTTACTCCTATTCTTATTTGCTAAATTAAATCCAAAACTCATTTCACAAAAATGAGTGAAATTCATGTTACACCAGCGTAGTTTAAGAATGTAAAGTTACATTGTGTACCTTGCCTCAGATTTACAAAATCTTAGGCATATTTTGCAGATGAAAATGTTGGTGCCTTGATATTTTTCAGAAGCTAGTGCCTTCCTTTTGTTAAAAAAGTATAATGTTCTTTAAGAGAGATGTCTAAGAGGTATGTCAAGATTATCAACTCTAAGTGCTCTCTAGGTAATATTGAATCTTCAACATAGCCTGTATAGTGTGAAAGAACACAGTGTTTTGCTATAAGAATAGTTCATTTATCCAAAATATATATTTGATAGTAAGAAAATTAATAATTTTTGTTATTTGATGATCCAGGTTCATAACTATGATATAAAGTTTTTATTTATTTATTTAAATTTTTTGAAAGTGTTCCAAGTTAATGTAGTATTGCCATAATTGATCATATATGGATATATTTATCTCAAATTACAAGATAATATTCTTAGAAGCCTAATAAAAAGAACATGTGTACTTAATATAAATATAGGTCACATTATTAAAGCAAAAGTAACTAGATCTTTGTAAGGAGACTGTAGTTTTCAGGTAGTTGGGATGTCCAGAATTAGTGTATATGAAGCTGCCATGGTTTGGGTGCATTCCTAGTATTCATATATTGGAAATTTACCAGCCAAAATCATATATTAGTGGTATTTGGAAGTGGGCCTTTGGGAAGTAATTTGAATTTGATAAAGTCATTAGGGTGAGGACTCCATGGTGCCTTTAGTGGCCTATGAGAAGAGGCAGAAAGATTCCAACCTGTTCATTCTTGTATTTCCTGGCCTCCAGAACCATGAGATAAATAAATCTCAATTCCTCTCAAGATACCTAATCTGTGATATTCAGTGATAGCAGCATAAAATGGACTAAGAGATAATCACATTATTTATAGATAAGAATAATCAATGTTAGTAGCATTTTTTCCATTTGATAGCTTTTACTTATAGAAGAAATAAACTTTGGTATCATTTTCATGCATGCAAGTTCTTTAGTCATGTGTAAGAATATGATCTTCAAAGAAAGCATTTAGACTATTAATCACTTGGTATGCAGTTTTACATAAGACTTGGCTGTCTTTTTTTAAAACTTTACCTAGAAATCACAGTAACAACATCAATTATATTCATGTAGCCTTGACAAGACACATTGGAATATCTTCTGTGTTTTGTTTTGTTTTGTTTTCATTTATTTAAATATGCATTCATTTTCATAATAATAAATTTGTTTTTGTTACATTTTGTGTTACACATATATAAGAATTTTCAGTTTTTTTTGGAACACATGGCAAATTATAGTGATTTTCAGTTAACAAATTAAATACTTTCTATTATCTCATGCTATTCTTTCATTATTTAACAAAGACCGTATTTGTTAATTATTTTTCTCTAAAATTTTAAGACCTAGATATTAAATAATATGGAATATGTGTTTTTGCTTCAGGTTTTAAAATAGCTGTTGAATTTTGAAAATGCAAGATAAATTATTTTTTTGATAAAAATATAGTATGACTATTTGTTAAATAAATATTGAGCATCAAAGTGTGCTAGCCACTATTCTAGAACCTGATGTAAAGCCATTCTTTACAAACATTTAAAAATCTTGATATTGCTGAATGTGATGGTGCACACCTGTAATTCCAGCAGCTCAGGAGGCTGAGGCAGGAGGATCACATGTTCAAAGCTAGCCTCAGCAACTTAGCAAGGCCCTAAGAAACTTAATGAGACCCTATCTCAAAATAAAAAGGGCTGGGGCTGGGAATGTAGCTCAGTGGTTAAACTCCTCTGGTTTCATCCCCGGTACAAAAAAAATAATAATAATCATAGTATTAAGTTATCAATTTTTGGAAAGTAAATGAAAAATAAAAATTATTATTTTGTTATACCATTATGTAGTTGAGCTTTAGGTATCTCTCTATGATGGAGAAAGAATGAATTTTTTAATTAGCAGACTTAGGTTTTAGTAATGGCTATGCTAATTCTCTAGCATAACTTTACATAAGTCATTTGATATACGTGAGTTTCAATTCCTCATGAAGACATGGAAAACACAGATTGGATTGCTTGTACTCTGGAGTCCTCCATTCAATGATGGAGAAACCCAGAGCAGAGAGTAATATATTTATATTCATGAAGTCAGCTAAGTTATATTCCTGGCTTCTCAACTTTAGCCTTCTTTGCTGTCCCTTCTACTTCCTTACTCATAGATACCACAGAGCCACAGGGCTCAGTTTTTAGATTTCTTCCCCTCATCATTATATTCTTACTCCCTAGGTGAGCTAATTCAGTTTAATGACTCTAGATTCATGTGTTTAAGTGCTTCCATCTGGTTGCATTAACAGGTAGTTTAAACTTACTACATCTGAAACAGAACTGTTGATTTTTATTGTGAAAACTCTTTTTAAAGTGTTTCTCATCTCTGTAGATGAATCCACCCTTCACATAATGTTCAGGTCCACAACTAAGAGGCACTCTTAATTTTTCTCTTTCATTTACATCATGCATTCAATCCTGCCATTTCAACCTTTAAAATACATTGGGCTGTGATTGCTTCTTGTGTCCTTAACCACTGCCATCTCACTCATAACCACTGTTTTGCCTAGAAGACTGAGTAGCTTCCTAACTGATATCCCTATTTTTTCTCTTGCTCTCCTATAGTTCATTTTCCCCATAGCAGCCAGAGTAGTTCTTTATAGGTAAGTGCTGTTATATTGTTTTTTTACTCAAACCCTTCCAATGGTTTCCCATAATGAACTACTTGTAAGTTCTCCTTTGACTTCATTTCCTCCTTACTCATTTCCCTTGAGCCATAGGAATTTCTGGGTGTTTTTCCAAATACTCTGCCTCGTTTCCACTGTAGGGCCTTATCAAATATGAACACATTTGCTGTTTCTTTTTGCTGGAGTTTTCTTCCTTCAGATATGCATGTGATATACATCTTTGGAAAAGCCTTCTCTAACTTCTCTACCTAAAAACCTACACCAAATCTCCATGCTCATTTACTTTCTATACCCTTTGCTTTATTTTTCTTAATAGTAATCACTTCCTGAAATTACAAATATATATTTATCTATCTTATGCACTAGTATATAAACCCAGTGAAAGCAGAAACTGCTTGTTCACTGCTGACTGTGCCTCTGGAACCTAGAACAGTACTTGGCACATAGTAGGTATTCAGTGAATTTTTATTGATTAACAGCATAAATGAAATGGATAGTGGTGGAGTCTATGTTATTTATTCTTATTCAAACATTGTTCATAGGACATCATCAAGAAATATTAGAAAATTACCATTGGTATAATTATAAAGATTTATAAGTGTCATAATGGAAAAATTTATATAACACTATGTTCTTATAATTTTTGAATATATTATTACCTTTTTGTAGATGCACCTATGTCATGAAAATCAGAATAATATTTTAGATAGTATATATTTTAAAATAAAACAATTTTATGTTTCTAACTCAAAGATTATTGTTAATAATTAACATCAACGAAAGCAATTATTTTGAGACATGCTGGGTTATAGAAAATGACATTTGTGAAAAAATTGTAAGTCTTTTATCAGTGCATTTTGATTAATTCCTTTCATTATTAGGAAAAAGATCTGGGTAGAATTTGGCTTTGCCCTTAAAGTTATTTTGAAGTTTATATATCCATGAACTTTATAGATACCACCTAAGCATGACCTAGGGTTATATGAAAAAGACATTTTGTCTTATTTTGAAACAACTAATTTTTGAAAATGAAATATGCATAATCAAATATTTAGAAATTATTATATAAATGAATGAAATATGATTGGGGAATTATGCATCATTGAAGGAAAAATTCAACCATTTGGTATTAATTGCCAATTACTTTTCTTTTATTTTTTATATATATATTTTTAGTTGTAGATGGACACAATGTCTTTATTTTATTGCTTTGTATGTGGTGCTGAGGATCGAACCCAGGGCCTCACGCATGCGAGGCAAGCGCTTTACCGCTGAGCTACAGTCCCAGCCCCTAATTGCCAATTACTTTTACAAGCACATAGAATTTCCAGCTATTGGAAATCTTAAAGTGAAATTGATTTTTATAAAAATAGCAGATATCTATAAAATGCTTAATAGCCTACGAATGTGTGTGCATTACTTCAGCTAACCCTTGGAACAACCCCAAGTGAAGTAGCTGGTATTGTCCTTGCTTTTCAAGTGAAGAAAAAGACTTGTTAAGTTATATAACCAGTAAATGGCATTGTTTAAATTTAGGCTCTGCTCTTCTGATTCTGAAACCTGAGCCCCTTCCATGTCATGATGCTAATGATCTAAAGTTTAAAAAGCCCAATGAGAACAGGTTCAGAACACAGTGATATCTCTCTTAATCATTTGTGAAAGACTCTTAGTGTTCCTAATTGACCTAAATGATTGATTGACTAGAGGTAAGTGTCTTACAGTGCCAAACAATCTGTCTCAGGACCCTGATTAATATGATTGTCAGATTTTCATTGTTTCCTGAGAAAGTAGTATGAATTATTAATGGCAGGAAATTCTAACATTTTTGTCTTAGGATTATGTAAAAAGATTCAATGAGCACTTTGACTATTAATTGTATAAGTGTGAATACAAAGCAATTTTAGCACATTGACAGTGTTTTCAACCTAATGAGAGTAGGCATTCTCTGGGGTATGACCTATAGAAAAACTGCCTTTCAGAGGATTAGTTTCTGAAAATATCGAGATCCATGGTGTAGAGTTTACTGGAAAACATAATTATTAGCATTAACTTAAAAAAGTTCATTTTCAATTCAGAAATTATTAAGAACTATTTTGCACTCCAACCAGTAAGAATTTATTCTGTTTATATTATAAAAGATTCTTTCTAGTGCTTTAAACAATCATTTTCCTCAAGAAGTAGTAAAGGTAGGAAAAACAAGTGTCTTTTTTCTCTGTATAATAAGAAAAATGTAGCAGATAACATGATCTTATATATAGAAAATCCCAAATATTTCACCAAAAAACTGTTAGAACTAATAAATAAAGTCGATAAATTTGCAGGATATAAAAATCATCCTACAAAAATCAGTAGCATTTGTATACACTAACAATATCTCATTTACAATAGCTACAAAATTTAAAAAATACCCACTGTAGGAACAAATTTAACCAAGGAGGTGAAAAACATGTACATTGAAAACTATAAAACATTAATGAGAAAACTGAAGAAGACACAAATGCAAATGGAAATGTATTTTGTATTCATGGAACAAAAGAAGTAATATTGTTAAAATATCCATGTTACACAGAGATATATGATTCAGACATTATTCACAGAAATAAAGAAAACAGTTCTAAAGTTAATATGAAATCAAAACAACAGTTTTGAGCAAAATGAACAAATTTGGAGGTATCATACTCCATGACTTCAAAATATACTACAAAGCTGTAGTAATTAATGGCCATATTACCAAAAGCTAACTATAGACCATATGTGATCCCATCAAAATACCAGTGACATTCTTCTCTGAACTTGAAAAGTAGTCCTAAAATCCATTTGAAATAATGAAAGACCCTATCTCAAATTATGCTACAGAGCTTTAATAGCAAAAACAGCTTGGTATTGGCATAAAAACAGACATGAATACCAGTGGAATAGAATAGAAGACACAGAGACAAATCCATACAGATAACAGCCACCTGATCCTAGACAACGATGTTAAAAACATACATTAGAGAAAAGACATCCTTTTTTTTAAAATATTTTTTTTAGTTGTAGATGGACACAATATCTTTATTTATTTCATGTGGTGCTGAGGATCGAACCCAGTGCCTCACGCATGAGAGGCAAGCACTCTACCAATGAGCTACAATCCCAGCCCAAGACATCCTTTTAAATAGATGGTACTGGGAATACTGTATAACCACATGTAGAAGAATAAAACTAGACTTCTGTCACCTTGCACAAAAATCAACTCAAAAGCAATATTTTAACCCTCATTTAGTGACTAATCTGTACCCGAGTCTCAGTGTTAACTTCCTTGGTTCTAGTTCTTCACTTGTAAGAGCTGGATGTTTAGTTATTTGAGAGTTTCTAAAGCAGCTTTTCAAGGATGCTGTTAAAACAGTATTTAACTTTTCAACAGTCCTGCTTTATCTGTTAAAGGCAAATCAGGAAAAGCTAAAGACTGCTTGATTCCTGAAGCAAGTATATTTAAAGGGAAACAGAAAAAAAGCCTTTATATCTCAAATAACTATAGACAGACAAATTATAATAAGCATCTATGTAGAATGTTAACATTTGAAGAATCTTGATGAAAGTATATGGAATTTCAGTGTTCTATTCTTACACATATTTTAATAAGTTTGATATTTTTTCAAAATAGTTATAAAAACAAACTCTCAAATGACCAGTTATCTTTTTTCTAGATTAAAGATAAATACTTTTGGTATTAATATCTCCACTTTTCTGTTCTTCCTTCCCTGATGCCCAGTATTAACTTTACTTAAGTAAACATTGAATTTAACAAGTCAGTGACTTGCGCCAGCGTGTATAGAAAGGATAGATCTTCCTACAAATCATCACCACAGCTTTGTTTATTTGCAGCTCTCTTCATCACATCTAAGTTGTCCAGTTCATTTTTCTCAAGTTTGAGTTTCTTTTCATCAAAAGGTCATATTTGGGTTAATTATCCCAGGCACACAATCTTGTATAGAATCTTTTTTTCCATTTCTTAAAACTGTTGAGTTATGACCCTAATTAATTACAGTTGTGCCCTTGCATTGTTTAATGTTTATATTGTAGAAAAAGTTATTTTAAAAAGATACTAGCAATAAGGAATGTCACTGTCACCTGACAAGGCCTGGCATATAATAAGTACTCTGAATATTTCTTGAAACTAAAAAGGAATGAATTGATAGCTAACATTAATTACTTACCACTTTCTAAGTCCTTAGACCAAGGACTTTTGTGTTATCTCATGGAGTCTCACAAGAGCTTCATATGGTTGCAGGTTCTGTTGTTATCTTCCTTTTACAAATGGGGAAAGTGCAGCTTTAGCCTGTAAGGTGGTGGCTGAGCCAGAATTCTAATTTGATCTTTCTTATTTTAATCTCTACCTTCTTCATTTTAGTCACTACCCTCCCTCTTTAAACAATAGCATTTTTATAGAATTTTTACTTTTTTTGAGGGTCATTCTGAAAAGAAGAGAATGTACTATGAGGTTTTTTTGATTAATTTTAAATTTATCTTGGCAGGGAAGATCTCTTGTTTTAAAAATAAAACTTGTGTTGTTCAGTGTGATAGGCACATGTGGCTGTTACATTTAATTTTAAATTAATAAAAATCAAATTTAAAATTCAGTTCCTTAGCTCTGTTGCCCGCATTTTAAGTGTATAGCTGCATGCAGTCAGTGTGCAGATAGCACAGACAGAAAATGCCCCTCATCACAGAATGTTCTGTTGGAGAGTGTTGTAAAGATGTTTGAGCTTTCATTTGCAACTCTTGTTAGTAGCACTGGCTGTGAAAAACAGGTTCCATAGTTATAACAGCTTTTGAGCAATAACTCTGTTTTTCTGAGTTTTATCAACTCCTTTAAACTTATGTTTCTATAATTATTTCCTGTTACCTAAGAAATTATGATGAGGATTTGAAAACTAAAATTTGAAGCAAATGTAAAGTACTAGGCACTGCTGGAAATAAGACACAACTATAAGGTGGGTGGTTCCTTTTGTCTAGAATTTATTTATTCTATTGACCAGTATCACAATAGTGTGAAAGGCACAAAGGAGAATAATAGAATACTTTTAAAGTATACTCTTTATTATTTTTTTCCATTTTTAAATTGGTGTGTTGCAGTTGTACATAATGGTGGCATTCATTGTTCGATATTTGTACATGCACACAGTATAACTATATATTTTGACCATTATCATTACCTAGTATAACCATAATTTTTATCACAAAATGTTTTAAATACAATGTGAATACTTTTTAATGATAAAAAAGGAGCAGTCAGAGACATTTTTCACACTAGTCCCATAGAGGAGTTTACATAGTACATTTAATCACTTGATTATTACGGAAGTTTTTGTAATCCAGTTCATAAATTTGCCTGGACTTCTATCTTCTTATGGTCATTACTCAAGTTGGAAAGAACACTCACTGGGCAAGAACTTTACCTCCTTAAGCTCACATTGTACATCTATCACCTGGAGAAGGTGGAATAACCACTCTGAGATCTTCCTTAGTATTTATTTCTTATAACTTGTAGACTAGGTCTAGTTAGAGATTCTGCTTCCTGAGACTTTGGCCATTTTTATCCATTTCACTAGATATGTAAATATGAAGTTGAGTGGGAGGACTTATGGAAAAGTTTAAATCCTTATATAATCTAAGTTCTTCAGGGTTTTAAAAATTGCTTTATTTGCCTAATGGGAATTTTGGTGGGGCGGGTACCAGGGATTGAACTCAGGGATACTCAATCACTGAGCCACATCTCCAGCACTATTTTGTATTTTATTTAGAGACCAGGTCTCATTGAGTTGATGAGCACCTTGCCGTTGCTGAGACTGGTTTTGAACTCGGGATTCTCTTGTCTCAGCCTCCCAAAGTGTTGGGATTACAGGCATGTGCCACCACGCCCAGCTGGGAAAAAAACTTTTGAGTGAAGAACAAGGGTTATTTAGCCTGAGAAAGAAGGCTTAAGGCTGAAATTATTACTTGTTTCCTAAAAGACATCATAAGGAATACTTCCCATCTTCTTGTTTTTCAATTTAAAAAATGCTTATTGAATGTCTGTTTTACCTTGGCCCCAGACTCTTGTCTCCTTAATGGTAAGAATGTGTAATTTGCTATATGTTTTAACTTCAGTGCCAGCTTACAGCCAGAATACAGTGAAAATTTCATCCAATACTTGACAAATTAATAAGCAAATGAAAATTCATCATGTAAAAATAATTATTTCTGTCACAAGTATATTAGAAAGTTGTATATCTGAGCATGTATCTATTGCTAGTATACCCGATCCTCCTTCTGTTTGTCACCTAAGGAAGGGGTACCCATCAAATGGGATCATGGTTAACAGTGGCTTTGGATTTTTGCTAGCCAAGTTTTTACATTATCTGAAAAGTGTCTTATACACATAGGGTTCAAATATTTGTTTAATAATAGAAGCAATGGGTCATAGATACATATAATTTAAAAATGATGTTCCATTAGTAGATTCTGTTTGGCTTCAGAATATGTAATATGAGCCAGGTGTGGTGGTGTGTGCCTGTAATCCCAGCACTTTGGGAGGCTGAGACAAGAGAATCACAAGTTCAAAGCTAGCCTCAGCAACCACGAGGCGCTAAGCAACTCAGTGAGACTCTGTCTCTACATAAAACACAAAATAGGGATGGGGATGTGGCTCAGTGGTTGAGTACCCCTGAGTTCAATCCCTGCTACCAAAAAAAAGAACGTGTAATACGAATTTATCAACAAAATTTACTTTCTTTTTTTCCTCATAACAAACAATTGGCATTCTTTTGAGAGACATTAGTTAAATGATTTTTTCCTTAGGACTCAAGGAGAGCCTTAGTAGTATATTTCTGGACGATATGTGCATGTATATACATCTAAAAGCATTTAGATATTTGTATCATATATTTTATATGCTATTTTACATCATATTGTCGTGTATGTGATAATGACATTTTAGAAATACAATATATTGTATCTTAGAAACATGACCTACTGTTTTGACTCATCCTCTTTCTAGAGTGTAAGTTCTTGAAGTATGAACTTTATGCATATCTTTGCATAATTCTATCTTTGCATTTAGAAATGTGCCTGGTATGGAATAGATACTTAGTGAATACTGTAATTTAAAAAAATACTTTTCAATAAGAAGCCTTTTGGGCCTAATTTTTCTGTAAGTTACTTAGTATTCTAGTTTAGTTTAAATAGTTATATTAGTTTTTTTTTTTTTTAATTTTTTATTTAGGCTTTCACGTTAACAGTGCAAGTTGATTCATTGTACATAGATAAAGGATAATATATCAATTCTCTAGTTGTAAGTTGTATAGAATCACAACATATATGCAGTCATACATAAAGTTAGGGTTATTATGACCATCATATTCCACCACCTTTGCTGTCCCCATGCCCCCTCCCCCCTTACACCCCAGTACAGAGATCCACCATTGTTCCCATGTCTTTCCCCACATTTTGGATCAGCATCCACTTATCAACGAGTACATTTGGCATTTGGTTTTCTGAGATTGACTTACTTCACTTAGCATGATATTCTCCAGCTCCATCCATTTACCTGCAAATGCCATAATTTTATTCTCTCTTATTGCTGAGTAATATTCCATTGTGTACATATACCACAGTTTCTTTATCCAGTCATCTATCGAAGGGCATCTTGGTTGGTTCCACAGTTTAGCTATTGTGAATTGAGCTGCTATAAACATTGAGGTGGCTGCAGCACTGTAGTATGCTGTTTTTAAGTCTTCTGGGTATAGACCGAGGAGTGGGATAGCAGGCTCAAATGGTGGTTCCATTCCAAGTTTTCTAAGGAATCTCCATACTGCTTTCTAGATTGGTTGCACCAATCTGCAGTTCCACCAGCAATGTATGAGTGTGCCTTTTCCCCCACATCCTCGCCAACATTTATTGTTGTTTGTATTCTTGATAATTGCCATTCTGACTGGTGTGAGATGAAATCTTAGGGTAGTTTTGATTTGCATTTCTCTGATTGCCAAAGATGTTGAACATTTTTTCATATGTCTGTTGATGGATTGTATGTCTTCTTCTGTGAAGTTTGTGTTTAGCTCTTTGGCCCATTTATTGATTGGGTTGTTAGTTTTTTTGGTGTTAAGTTTTTTGAGTTCTTTATATATCCTGGAGATTAGTGCTCTATCAGATGTGCGTGTGGCAAAGATTTGTTCCCAGGATGTCGGCTCTCTGTTCACTTCATTGATTATTTCTTTTGCTGAGAAGAAGCTTTTTAGTTTGAATCCATCCCATT
>PVHX01024589.1:0-23845 GCA_004024805.1 Geosciurus inauris
AACATTACCCTTCTTTGGGAATAATTAGGAAACTTTAAATTCATTCACTTGTTCTTTTTATAAATGAGCCAACAGTTGTATTATACCCAGAATTCAATCCTTTCCCATGGTATCTTTGATTTTGCTTATACACTTTTTAATTCTTGCAATTATAAGCACTGAGTGAGTGCCCAGGCTCCGACAAAATGAATGTAACTAAGATTAAAAACCAAACCAAACAAAAAAACCACTCACCAACAAAAACCACTCCAACATATTATTTGCTTACCTTTAACAGGAAGAAATAATGTTCCTTCTGTCCGTGGAAATGAAGCTTCATACTCAGGAGAATTATAAAGCAAACAATTTAAAGTGGCATCAGTTGGCAGAGTTGAAATCCATGGGGAAAGGTGAGATTCACTTGACATCTTTCTTTCACCACTGGTCGTTGTTTCCCTGGATTTAGTAAAAACCCAGCTGAAAGTTTCAGATGGCAAGATGGTGCCTCCTCCACAGTGGAGCAGTTCACAAACTGTCCAGTACCCAATATGGTCTGGGGATTCCCATAACTAAAATAAAAATGACAAAGAAGCTCAGATTAGTGTAAATTAGGCACTTCAGAATAAAGTTAAAATCAAGAATAAACAAAGTTGATACCAATATTAAAGGATCAAATTATATCACTAATATATAATAAAGCTAATAAAGCTACAATCAGAATTAAATAATATTAAATAATATAATAATATTATAGGAGCAAATTATATCATTAATATATTTGTTGAACCAAACACAAATATTGGCCAACATCCTTTATAGCCCAAGAATATAATTACTACATAATATGCTTTTAAGAAAGCATTAATTTGGGGCTGGGATTGTAGCTCAGCGGTAGAGTGCTTGCCTCGCATGCGTGAGGCCCTGGGTTCGATCCTCAACACCACATACAAACCAATAGAATAAAGACATTGTGTCCATCTATTAAAAAAAAAAAAGAAAGAAAGAAAGAAAGAAAGCATTAATTTAGTGAAAATAGACTATATTTTCTGTCAAGGTACAAAAGTGATGCAAATTATTGGGTATAAATCACAATATTTATAAAATATTAGAGTCAGAAGAAATACAAAACCATATGCTAATAAAAATAATTCTATCCTACATAACATAACAGCAATGACCAGGTGCCATGGCAGGATGCAGGAGCACCTCCCCCAGATGGCAATCATAACTCTGCCTTGCCCACCCAAAGGTCTGTACAGGGACCAAACAGGTCCTCTTGGGCCCATCTTCACTGCTTTAACTGAAGCCCTCAACATCTCTTGCTGAAATCTTACTAAAGCCCATAAAGGCTGTTCCCTACCTCTAATTTTCCCACAGTTGCTCTAAATATTCTTCAAAATCACATGTCTCAAAAAGCTTTCAAAGGCTTTCCACAGCTCCCAGGAGAAAGTAACTCTTTAGCATAACCATGCAGTTTTTTTTCAACCAAACCCTAACAACTTTTCCAGAACATATTATCTTCTGTTTCCCTCACTCATTCTTACCTTCTAGGAACACTGAACCATTTTCTATTGCTTAAACATGCCATTTTATAATGCTTCCCTGGTTTTGCTTATCTTATTTCCTGTGCTTCCCCTTCCTTATTCATCAACTGACTGATTATACTTCTATATCTAAATCAAATCCTGCTTTCTTTAGGAAAGTCTCATCTCACTCCTTAACACATAGCTGGCTCTTCAATGTTCTTTTAACAAACTTTTATTGTGCAACTTCTATGTAATAGGAAACAATAAGACACTTCCTGTCTTCTAGGATTTTAAAGTTGGGAGAAGGGAGAGTAAAATGGTAATGATATGAAATATTTACTATCACAATATAACATGACAATACTATGAGAATATGAAGCACTCACCCTAGAATATGATCATCATGCTGGTTAACTATAAATTACTATGCAAATGTGAAGAATTTGAACTAAAAGGGTCCTCAAGGTTATCTAGGTGATTCCTCCAACTTTTCATTATATTCAGTGTAAAAGAAGAAATTGCCTAAACATACCTATACAATGATAGACCACTCCAAGAATCCAAGACTGTCTCGAGGGGCTAGGGCTATAGCTCAGTGGTAGAGCAATGCCTAGCATGCGTGAGGCACTGGGTTTGATCCTCAGCACCACATATAAATAACAAATGAATAAAATAAAAATCCATCAACAACTAAAAAAAAATTAAAAAAAAAAGACTGTCTCGAAACACTTTTAAAATTGATCCTTTGATAGACTTGATGGATCAAAAGAATAGTACTAAAAAAAAGTATAAAGTACATAAGAAATACCACATGTACAGAAGATAAACGATGTACTGTGAAACTTGTTTCAGTTATACATACCAATATGGAAAATGCTATAACAAATTAGTCGATTAGTTAGTACTTGCTGTTACCACCCATATGATTCAGAGGAATCAGGGAAAATGATAAGCTAGTTCAGGGGTCCAAGATCCTGATTTTTTTTTTTTCCTGCCAAAGGGATAGAAAAAGTTTGTTGAAATTGATTCAAGCCGGGCGCGGTGACAGACGCCTGTAATCTCAGCACTTTGGGAGGCTGAGACAGGAGAATCGCAAGTTCAAAGCCAGCCTCAGCAACAGCAAGGCACTAAGCAACTCAGACCCTGTCTCTACATAAAACACAAAATAGGGCTGGGGATGTGGCTCAGTGGTCGAGTACCCCTGAGTTAAATCCCTGGTACCAAAACAAAAAAAAAAGAAATTGATTCAGCCATATGACTAGCCAGGAAAAAAAATGCTTCTAACTGAATGAAAAGGATAACTTTAATATAAGTTGAAAAGAACATTAATTTTTTATTAGAAAGTAATTATGCACATAATTTAAAAAGTATAGAGTATGGTTATATTTTTAATTTTTATGCATAGTATATTTTATGCATATTAATAAGGTGATAGATATGTCCTAGTGGTAGTGTCAAATTTGAGACTTGCAAATGTCCACTAGACTATAAGTTCCAAGAAAGCAGGGACCACATCTGTTTAGTTCCCTAATGGTAAAAGAGCTCCCACATACCTAGCAGGTATGTAATAAATGTGTTGAGTAAATCAGAGGCACAGTCGGAAATGTGTTGGGGTCTCCCATCCTCCACTCTATTCCATATTTGCAAAGGTTTTGTGTGCTTGAATCTTTCCATTCCCAGTCTGAGTCCAAGTTCTTTTTCTCCCAGTTTTTCTTATCTAAAAATCTAAGTCCCAGACTGTGGGACTCCCCGAGTCTCCCTTTTGCCTCCACAATGTGGCCAGGTAGAAGTTTTTGAATAGAAAAAGGCAGATCTTCAGCAGAAAAAAAATTTTTTAGGAAAGATTATCTGTCAGGCATTCCTCTAAAAAAGAGGAACAAGTTAGCAAATGTGAGAGGGAGAGATCCATCCTGAGAGTGGTATGTTACACCTGGAATGAAAATCTTTCAAAAAGTCAATCAACCTTATTTTAATGCTATTCCAAAAAAGAGAAGCCCATCTGGTAAGATATATTTCTACCAGTATTTGATATAATACAATTCCAGAACAAACTCTTTGATATTTGGTATCAGTTACTCCAAATTAAGCCCTATGTATCATCTACTGTGCCTAATGCTTGATTTACTGCCTTAACAATTTTAATTTTTAGGATTCCATTTCCCTATCAAATATTTACCATTCTCTTAAACACTTTTGCCCATTTCTTTTTGGAAAAACTGCTGCTACCATATTTTGCGTTCACCACACCTTTTGGGGGTTTCATAGGTGAAAGCACATTGGAAATTTTAACACACTGTATTTTTTTTGTTTTTAATCTCATCTTTTATACTTTTATTGATTTTTTAATTTTATGTGGTGCTGAGGATCGAACCCAGTGCCTCACACATGCTAGGCAAGCACTCTACCACTGAGCCCCAGCCCCAGCCCCACTCTATCATTATTTTTAAAGTACCTGTTGATTTTCCATATGTAATCTTGCAATTTAATCCACTCCTGGTTTCTGGGGCATTTATTTCCAGTACGTGGAATCACATCTTTCACCTGGTTAAATTACCTTCCAAAGCCTTCTCACTGATAAGAACACAATCTACACTTGAGACCTTGGTTCTACAGACTAGACTGTCTTCTTCCTTTTATTTTATTTTATATTTTGGGGTACCAGGGGTTGAACTCAGGGGTACTCCACCACTGAGCTACATCCCCAGCCCTATTTTGTGTTTTATGTAGAGACAGGGTCTCACTGAGTTGCTTAGCGCCTCGCCATAGCTGAGGCTGGCTTTGAATTCGCGATTCTCCTGTCTCAGCCTCCCTAAGTGCTGGGATTACAAGCATGAGCCACTGCGCCCGGCTTCTTCCTTTTAACTTCTACTGCTCTATCCATTGCTTCTTAGTGATCAGCACTCCTACTCTTTTTCTGCAACAAAGGTCACTCTTAGCTCTTCTCTATGCCTGGAATGTTCTTTCCCAGCCATTATATTCCTCCTCTTTCA
This sequence comes from Geosciurus inauris, assembly GCA_004024805.1. Lineage (NCBI taxonomy): Eukaryota > Metazoa > Chordata > Mammalia > Rodentia > Sciuridae > Geosciurus > Geosciurus inauris. The sequence goes on from PVHX01024589.1 coordinate 4,496, forward strand.
CCATTCAAGTCTGGACAAAAAGGCCTTCCCTGTCTACCCTATTATACAACCCACCTACCTCTACCTCCCCACTCTACCCCCATCCCCTTATTTGGCTTTCTGTTTTCCAGAGCATGATTTTTGAAATCCTATCACTTGCTTGCTCATCTGTTTAATCTGTTGGCATTTTCTGTTTAATACATCTTCTACACTAGAAGGTAAATTCTACTTCAGGCACTATATCCCTAGCACCTAAAATAGGGTAGTATGCACTTAATGCAGTGACTTATCAATGAATATTTGTTGACTAAATGACATGACACGAGAAAAATGAAGAAAGCAAAATATACACTTGTCATAATGCTTAACAGCAGCCTTAACAAAAATCCAAATTAGCCATTTAGGATTTTAAGTTTGTAACAATTTATTCATTTAGTCAGTAAATTTTTACCCACAATATTCAATACACATCTGCTGGACACAAAAATATAAAAGACCTGGTGCCTGCCTTTTAAGTATTTTGATTTTTTATTTTTATTTTTTTTGTACTGGGGATTGAACTCAGGGGCACTCGACCCCCGAGCCACATCCCCAGCCCTATTTTGTGTTTTATGTACAGACAGGGTCTCACTGAGTTGCTTAGCGCCTCGCCATTGCTGAGGCTGGCTTTGAACTCGCGATTCTCCTGTCTCAGCCTCCCTAAGTGCTGGGATTACAGGCTTGAGCCACCGCGCCCGGCTCCTTTTAAGTATTTTTAGACTATACGGAAGATGTCAGGATGTAGGCATTTGGAACATAATAGAGAAAGGGTGTCAAGCACACACACAAATAATAAAAATAAAAATAAAAAGCATAGAAATTCAGAGGCTGAATTTGCCTCGTTGTCATTTGGACAAGGCCTTAAAAGTTGAGTGAGGTTTAGACTGACTTAGAAGAGTGAGTACAGGAGGCCTAGGCAGACTAAACGTCACAAGATAAGAAAAAAACAGTCAAGACCGGCTGATTAGCTAGGCCAGGCTTCCACATGCTGGAATATATGTCATGTGTAGGAGAGTGAAGTTGGGAAAGGTAGCCAGGGCCCGAACTGCAGAGGAGCTTACATACTTTTACTTAGTAAGTACCGAGGACTTACCCATTTTGTTATGAAAACCGTTCCTATTTATTTGCGACAAGAGGACTTTTCTACTGACGGGATGTATGGTTGTGTTCGTTTCATTCTGGGTCTATGGCTGCTCTGAAGACGCTGCCAAATTCTAGTTACAGGGAGAACAGCACGCGCTAAATCGGAGACTATGATCACCTTACCTTAGACCATTCGGTAGTATCCACCCAGTACAAGGTGATTCTTCGGGTAATCATGACCTCCTGGACTCTCTTGGGCAACAACTTCTCCATCACCTGCTTGGGAGTGGGCCGCAAGCGCTGGGCGTGGGCCTCGCACCCAGACATGAACTGCACCAGCTCCCTCTGCGAGTGCGGACAGTGGGCCAGGAGGAAGACAGCGTTCACAAAGCCCCCGAGCGCGGCCTCGGCCTCCTTGGCCTCGCTTTCTGCGTCCAGCAGTCTCCTCCCGCTGTTCCGCAGGATCGGTTTAGTGGGCGACGTGATCTCGGGCCGGTCCCATTGGTAGTCCAGCAGCGTTTCCATCAGGGCGCTGTGAGTGTGAGCTGCCCTGGAAGCAGGGCCGGGCAGGTGGGCACCGTGGACGCGATCCCCGAACCGGGACTCAAGCTCGTCCTCAAAGTCCTCCCAGGAACGGGTCCCCAGCTCGCGGAAGTCAGACCCGCGCGAGGGCCGGCTCCGCGCTCCCTGCGAGTCAAAGAACTTGAAGGCCCAGTGGACCCCAGCCAGGCCAAATCGGCAACTCAGGTAGGTGAGGAGGCGCAGGGCGACCCGCCGCACCGAGCTGTGGCGAGCGGCGCCGCCCGCAGTGTCCAGCAGCAGCATCACTTTGTGACAGCACGCCATGTCGGCCGAGCAGCCGCCCCGGGACTCCGGCCTGGCTCGCGCCGCTCCTCCCTAGGCCCTAGCTTCAGAGAACCGGCGCCATTCAGTGCTTCTCTTAGGGGTCCTGGTCTAAAGGCTCCCGCGCTCTCCGAAAGCTGCTGCTATTGGCAGAGCTAATTCCCAATGTCAGCTCTTATTGGCTTATTGACTTACGCAAGAAACGTGTGCACTCCCATTTTTTGACGCTGATTGGAAGAGCGGTGAAGGAAGCCTTGGCTTGATTGGTGGAGAGTGTGACTATGGGAGGGCACTGGGTTCCGGGAGGAACTTCACATTCATTGGCCCGAACCTTCGTTTTAAAATTTAAAGAGGTGGTGCTTCGGGGGCGTGTCAAGGAGTTCGGAGGTGGAGGCTCTTGTTTGGGTGATTGTGCCGAGACGTGGGTGCGGACTTCCTGGGGCAGGTGATGTTTACCAATTTTGCGCTTGGAGGGACTTTGGAATTGTTAAAATCAAGCCGCTTTTAAACATAAAGTGGTTTAAAAGATGATGAAGGCTTTACTTTTCTGTAAATTTTAAAGAATTATTTAAAGGGGCTGGGGTTGTGGCGCAGTGGTAGCGTGCTCGCCTAGCATGCGTGAGGCACTGGGTTCGATCCTCAGCACCATGTAAAAATAAAGATATTAAAACAACTAAAAAATAATATTAAAAAAAAAGAATTATTTAAAATTAGCGGGGCGCGGTGTCGCACGTCTGTAATCCCAGCGGCTTGGGAGGCTGAGACAGGAGAATCGCGAGTTCAAAGCCAGCCTCAGCAAGGGCGAGGCGCTAAGCACCTCAGTGAGACCCTGTCTCTGCATAAAACACAAAATAGGGCTGGGGATGTGGCTCAGTGGTCGAGTACCCCTGAGTTCAATCCCCAGTACCAAAAAAAAAAAGGAGTCCCTGGGTTGAATCCTCAGTAGTGTTATATACCTCACTTCCTCTCGCTAGTCAATAGACTCAGGCTGATTTCAGAGATGTGAACATGTGCCTCTAGATCAATGGGGTCTAGAAATAATGAAATATGATATTTGTAAAGAAGAAGGGTAAAGGGCTGGGATTGTAGCTCAGCGGTAGAGCGCTTGCCTCGCATGCGTGAGGCCCTGGGTTCGATCCTCAGCACCACATACAAAGCAATAAAATAAAGACATTATGTCCATCTACAGCTAAAAAAATATTTAAAAAAGAAAAAAAAAAGAAGAAGGGTAAAAAGGAAGGTTGATTAGAATTTGTGTTTAAGGAGACTGACCCAATCTTTCACCTGGTTGAATCCTACCTGTTTAACTCTGCTCCTGCCTGGTCTCTGCAACTTCCTTTATTCTCTGCTCTTCCAAGTAGCATCCTCAACAGTTACTGCCCCAACATTCAGCCATTTTCCCTTTTACTTAAGTTTTCCAGGGCTGCCTGCCATAAAGAACCAGAAGCAGGGGCTGGGGTCGTGGCTCAGTGGTAGAGCGCTTGCCTTGCACGCGTGAGGCAGGCTCAGTGGTAGAGCGCTTGCCTTGCACGCGTGAGGCACTGGGTTCGATCCTCAGCACCACATACAAAAAAAAAATACATACATAAATAAAATAAAAGTTGTTTAAAAAAAAAAAAAAAGAACCAGAAGCAGACTTACTCTCACAAGTCTAAAGGCTAGAAATCCGAAAATAAGTTGTTGACATGCTGGAGCCCCGCCCCTTCCCTTTTCTCTTTGGGCTTCTCTCTTTCTCTGATAATTCTACAGAATCCTTCCTTGCCTCTTCTAGCTTCTGATATTTGCTATCAGTCCTTGGTGTTCTTCTAGTGTTTTCATATTGTGATCCTTCTGCATTTCTGTCTCGTCAAAATTTTCACTTTTGATAAGGACACCAATGTTACTGGATTAGGGTCCAACTTAATGACTCCATTTTACTTGATTTCCTCCATAAGACTCTATTTCCAAATAAAATCACATCTTTTGGACAGAATTCAACTCATAATACTTTTCATCACTCATCTACTACCCTCATGGAATTTAGAGTTTGATGAGGGGCCAGGCATTAGACAAATTCTAATACAGATGAATATAATAATATGTGAAAAAAATTGAGGGAAGAGTGAATTGTGATAAAACAAATTACACTGGCGCTGCACATGGTGGCACACACGTGTAATCCCAGCAGCTTAGGAGGCTGAGGCAGGAGGATCATGAGTTCAAAGACCAGCCTCAGCAACTTAGCTGGGCACTAAGCAGTTTAATGAGATCCTGTCTCTAAGTAAAATATAAAAAGGGATGGGGATATGGCTCAGTGATTAAGCGCCTCTGGTTTCAGTTCCTGGTACCAAAAAAAAAAAAGTTAAACTGGCTAAGCAGGTTAAGATCTTTGTTTAAACTTTAAGGGATAAGCAACAACTTTTCTAAGGCAGGAATGTTTAAATTGAACTTTTAGGGGCAAGAGGAGTTTAACAATGGGGAGTGCAGTACAGGCAGGGAAGGGCAGGTGGAAAAAACGTTTGAGGCACCTTTGAAAGACCCAGATTAGATGGAAGGAACATGGAGAATTTGAGGAATGGAAAAGGGAAAGAAGGTGTTGGGGCTGTGGAGCCAAGTGGTTGTGAATAGGGGGTGGGGTAAGAAAAGAGGCCAGAGAGGCAGTGGGTATATTGATCAGTCCTGGAGACTTTGTGAGCCAGCATTTTGGATATTATATTGAGGATAGGAAGGCAATGGAAGGTTTTAAGAAAAGAATCGTGATATGATTTGTTTTTTGAGAAGAGCTGTCTGGCTACTAAGTGGAAAATTGAACACAGAGCGGCAAAAATGTAAGTGATGAGACGACCCACAAGGAGACTCTGCAGAGCACCTGGGAGGTTGTCTTCCAAAGTCAGGGGCTGATGCATCAGAGAGTGTCCAAGGTGATTCACTGAGTGCAGAGAAAAAATAGTAAGACTTCTATTTCTCTCCTTTTTTGGGGGATGGGGGAGGTGGTACCAGGGATTGAACTCAAGGGCACTCGACCACTGAGCCACATCTCTACCCCTATTTTGTATTTTTTTTTTAAATATTTTTTTAGTTGTAGATGGACACAATGTCTTCATTTTATTGCTTTGTACGTGGTGCTGAGGATCGAACCCAGGGCCTCACGCATGCAAGGCAAGCGCTCTACCGCTGAGCTACAATCCCAGCTCCTGTATTTTTTTATTTAGAGACAGGGTCTCACTGAATTTCTTAGCGCCTCACTTTTGCCGAGGCTGGCTTTGAACTCGCAATCCTCCTGCCTCAGCCTCCCAAGTCGCTGGGATTACAGGTGTGCACCACAGCACCTGGCTCCTTTTTGTTTTGTTTTGTTTGTTTAATAGCTCATTTCATTTATTGGATATCATTGTTTTGTGACATATTGCATTTTTATTGTACTTGATTGAGTAGATTTTGGGATTATTTGGTTGGGTTTTAACTAAAAGGACTTTTAAAAAATGAACAAGTGGCCTTATAAGATTTTCAGTAAGAAACTACATGTAATTAATAATACAATCATGAGGGAACCACATGAACATGATAGATTTGACACTCTTCCTAGTAGGAGATCTTTGTCAGTCACAGTTTTTTTCTTTTTTCAAATTTTTTCTTGTCAGCCACATTTTGAGATTTTAGAAGACAGACTGATTTTTGGGTCTGGTGGTGCACACCTGTAATCCCAGGGACTCTGGAGGCTGAGGCAGAAGGATCGCAAGCTCAAGGCCAGCCTCAGCAACTTAATGAGACCCTGTCTCAAAATAAAACATAAAAATGGCTGGAGATGTAGCTCAGTGGTACGGTGCTCCTGGGTTCAATCCCCAGTGTATGTATGTATGTATTTTTTGTCACAGTTTCAGTGGTTTCAGTCTGTGGTTCACTGACTCCATTACTCTAGGCCTGAGATCAGGCAGAACATCGTGGTGGGAGGGCATGGCAGAGGAAGCTACTCATATCATGGCAGCCAAGAGGCAGAGAGAGGGAGACTTCAGGAAACATTCCAGATCCAAACCATAATGCTATCTGTCCATACTGTTTATGACGATGGCTTTGAACAGGGTGCAAATGATGGAGCTGATGAGCCCTGATTGTATTTGGGGTATATTTTGAATGTAGCACTGATAAGATCTTGCAAACAGATTGCAGGGTACAATAATAACTTGTTGGGAGTGGCAAATGAACTACAGGTTTGTTTGAACCATCTCAAGGCAGAGGCGATGCCCTTCTGAGAACTCTCAGTGGTATCTGGTGGATTTGAGACAGCTCAGTTGCTGGTAATGCCCTGCTCAAAGAAAAGTTCTGTGTCTCACAGAATTTATTGGTTCAAATAGCCTTAGGTTCAAACACCAGCTGCCTCAGTGTAGAACAGATATGGGTATGTTGAATAGCCTTGAGATGCCAGCTGCCCAGAGGAGGAAGAAATACCACACAAGCCGGTAAGCCCAATTGGGCTGTTTTCCTCACAACCTCATTGTTGTTTATCTTGAAGAAACTTTCTCACAATTAATCCTTTTGATGTTTAAACCTATGTGATAAATGTGTGGAGCCCCGCTCTTTGTTCAGTCAGACCCCATCAGGGCTGACCCCACCTGGTCCCACTTTCGCTTATTTCCATGTCTTTTGTCTTTATTTCTTATTCTCCTTATATTTTCTAATCTGCTCATTGCCTGCGTTCAGAGAACTGTTTTGTGCTGCACCAGTTGCAGCAGTAACTTCTTCACGTAGGGCCTGAAAGGTGGAAAAAAAAGGTAAAGAAGACTCAGGAGGCAGTGGGAAGGAGAGGCAGAATATCGAAGGTTCTGGTTAACCAGCATTAGGTTTTTGAGATGTCTGTTGGACTCCCAAGTAGAAATGTCAGGTGTGCGTGGCTAGATACATGATTCTGCAGCTCTGAGGAGAAATTGAGGCAGAGAGGTAATTTGAAAATGATCAGTAACTAGCTGATTTAAACCCATGGGCCTGGATGAGCTTACCAAGGAGCTTTGGCATTGAGAGGTTACAAAGAGGAGAGGACAGCAGAGTGTCCACTTCAGTAGAAGGACATGAATGTGTCCTCCTAAAATTCATGTTGAAGACTAATCACCAGTATGATGGTATTAGGAGGTAGGGCCTTTTGAGAGATTACTAGATCATGAGGGCTCTAATTAGTACCCTTAAAAAATAGGGCCAAGGGGGCTCATTTGCCCCATTTGCTGGGTGAGGGCCTAGTGAGAAGGGCCATCTTTGACCAGAAAGTGAGTCCTCACCAGACACTAAATCTTCTGAGGACTTGACCTTGGACTTCCAGCCTCTAGAACTGTGTGACATAAATTTCTATTGTTTATAACCTACCTGGTTCATGGAGTTTTGTTATAGCAACACAAATGGACTAAGAGAGGAAAACTAGAATTCCATTAATGGAAATTCAGTGAAAAACAAGTTTCAAGGATGAAAGGGTTGTCTGACTTTTTTTTTCCCAAAAAGATGCAGAAGGGGTATGAATAGGACATATTTGACCATGCGTCAGTGGTGCTTTGACTGGGTGATGTGTGTGTGAGGGTTCATTGCCTACTTCTGCATGTGTTCAGAATTCTCTGTAATAAGGAGGTGGCAGGAGAGGGGACTACTTTATAGAATTTTAAAAGTATTTTCTCTAGGTATTACATTATTGTTATGTACACATCTTACCAAGTGTAGTGTAGTATAAAAAGATTTTCTTCCTTTAAGTCCCCCCCTTTTTTTTGCTACCGGGGATTGAACTCAGGGGTACTCAACCACTGAGCCACATCCCCAGCCCTATTTTGTGTTTTTATGTAGATACAGGATCTCACTGTGTTGCTTAGCGCCTCGCCGTTGCTGAGGCTGGCTTTGAACTCGCAATTCTCCTGTCTCAGCCTCTGTAAGTGCTGGGATTACAGGCGTGCGCCACTGCGCCCTGCTCCTTTAAGTCCTTTTATCCTCCCCACTTATCATATAAATATCAACTATTTTCTTTACAAATATTGATAACCATAATAGACAATGTTGCAATTTTTGCTTCAACCACCAAACATAATTTAGAAAATGCAAGAAAGAAAGCTTATTGAATTTACCCATAGTCTTACTCTTTCCATTGGTTTTCTTCTTTCCTGATGTTTCAAGGTTCCAAGATTGCTTTTCTCTTTTCTTTTATCCTTTTATCATTTCCTTTTTTTTTTTTTTGTACCAACGATTGAACCCAGGGCCCTTTACCACTGAGCCACAACCCCAGCCCTTTTCTTTTCTTTTTTTTTTTTTTTTTTTTTGAGACAGGATCTCACTAAGTTGCGATCCTCCTGCCTCAACCTCCTGAGTTTCTGGAACTACAGGTACATGCCACCGCACCTGGCTTATCATCTGCTTTTTTAAAAATTATTTTTCTGATTATAAAACTTCTTTCAGCTTTTTTTTTTTGAGTGTCAGTTCATTGGCAGAAATTCACTACCTATTAATATCTTAATTTTTTATTTATTCTTGAAGGATATTTTCACTGGATATAGAATTCTGGGTTGATGGCCTTTTTCTTTTAGCACTTAAAAATATTGTGCTACAAGCCAGGCATGGTGATGCACGCCTGTAATCCCAGCCCTTTGGGAGGCTGAGACAGGAGAATCGCGGGTTCAAAGCCAGCCTCAGCAACGGCAAGGCGCTAAGCAACTCAGTGAGACCCTGTCTCTACGTAAAACACAAAATAGTGCTAGGGATGTGGCTCAGTGATCGAGTACCCCTGAGTTCAATCCCTGGTACCAAAAAAAATATGTATAGATATAGATATATAGCCATATAGATATATAGTGCCACATTCACCTGACCTCATGTGGCCTCCACTGACACCATAAGTTGGGGGAGCCTCGTAACCATTGAGAGGCAGAGAAATCCCAGCTTCCCCTTGTGCCTTCTGACACCACTAAGCAGAAGGAGGAAGGTGCCTCATTATCACTGGTTGGTGGTGGAAGTCCTGGCTCTCTACAAAGCCTCCTCTCCTCCCAGGAGGGAGGGAGAGGGCATCCTTACCCCCTGATGGATGTGAAAGTCCTGACTCCTCGGGTGGCCACCTGTAGCACTGCAGGGCCTGGACCTTGGGATCAACCAGTGGAGATGGGAGTCCCAGCTCTCCATTGCTGCCGCACCACCTTGGCAAGAAATGAGCCACCTTATTATAGGTGGACATGGGAAGAAGTTTAGGCTCCTGCTCAGCTTCTCCACCATTTTTCTGGGAAGCTAGGCTGAACCTGAGTGTTTGTTGTCTAAAAGGTTTCTGTGTTGCTAAGCTGCCCTTTTCCTAGTTCCTTGTCTAGAGAGAGTAGATTTTTTTCTTGGGGCTTTTGTGATCTGTGTCCATCAATGTATTAGGTTGCCAGCTTCTCCAGAATCCAATCAGAAAATATAAGGCAAAAACAGAACCCAGGAAATTTCTTGGGCTTCAAGATCCCTGGCCGATCTCTTCTCTCAACCCTTGAGAGTATTCTTGTATTTGTGAGATATACATATACAATACATGTGTGTGTGTGAATGTGTGAATGATATATATTCTTCTTTTTTATTTTTTTAAATTTTTTTGGTAGTTGTAGATGAACACAATACCTTTATTTATTTATTTTATGTGGTGCTGAAGATCGAACCCAGTGCCTCACACGTGCGAGGCAAGTGCTCGCTCCACCACTGAGCCACAACCCCAGCCCCGATGTATATTCTTATATTTGTGATATAATATAACATATATATGTGATATACATACATATTATGTATATAATATGCAAGGGTTTTAGCTTTGCTTAGTGGGAAGAGTAGGCATAAATGGATCTCTTTTGTCTGGAACTAGAAGTTGGGAGCCCTTATTTTTATTATAACCATTATATCACATTGTATAGAGGCATTAAACTACTTTTTATTTGTATTTGTGTCCTTAGTGCCTAGCAAAATATGTAGTTGATAAATTATTTTTAAATTGAATTAAAAGTATTACCAGGCATTTATTTCCCAGAAGGAAGTTAGCAACGCATGCAGATACTGTAAGTTACCACCAGAGGGTAGCATCAGTAACACTTCCATAGTAGCTCTGAAGCCTGCACCCCACTCCAGAATTGAACCTTTCACCAAAATTGCTTGTTCTTAGTTTGTGTGAGAAAAACAGGGTCCTCCCAGGGGGAAGAAGGACCTTCAGTGGTTGACAGGCTGCACCTGGAACATGTGGGTCCCATTCTTTTGAGAAGGATGCTTCCCCCTCTTCTCCATGAAGGGAGGAGATGCCACATATTCCCAGCATCTAGTGGGACAGTCACAATGTTAGGCACTCCTCATAGTAATTCCACAAGGTCGTTATTCCTTCCTTTTACAGATGAGGAAGCTGACACTCAGAGAACCTCTTAAAGAGGAGGAGTAGAGGTCTGGTGTTCCATGGGCAATGGGGGCCCAGGCAGTAGCTGTGGGCCAGGGAAGCTGTGCCTCCCCCCTTGCTGCCCCACATCCAGAAAGCCTCTGAACCCTGAGAGTGTTCCCCACCTTTCTTTAATGAGGAGATAATCCACTTTGCCTTTAAGAGCTGTGGGATCTAGGGCTAGGACCAGCTACATAACTTGCAGGGTGCAAAGTGAAAATTCAAGGCCCCTTAATTAAACACTAAGAATTTCACAATGGCAACATCAGAGCATTTGATCAAACACAAAGACCTAGGCATAAGGTTTGTGTGTTTGTGTGTGTGTTGGGTGAGTGTGTTTCTTTTTTTGTTTTCCTTTTTTGGTACTGGGGATTGAACCCAGAGGTACTTCATCACTGAGCTACATCCCTAACCTCGTTTATTTTTTATTTTTAAGACAGAGTCTTGCTGAGTTGCTAAGGGCCTTGCTAAGTTGCTGAGGTTGGCCTGGAATGTGTGATCCTCCTGCTTCAGCCTTGTGAGTCGCTGAAATTACAGGTGTTCACCACCATGCCTGGCTGCGTGTATGTTTTTATCTCTTATAATGAGGAGGTTGGATTAGACAGTAGTTCTTAACCCTGGTTACACATTAGAAACTCCTGGGACTTTAAAAATAAATGCCCAAAGCCAGCCCCAACCCCAAAGATACTAATCAAACTGGGTTAGGATGGAGTCTGGGCACATGAATACTATTCACCCTCATTCTGAAACCCTGTTGTCTATATCCTTCTCCTTCTTTAAAAAAAAAAGCAACCAAATTGTCTGGATTATCTAGCTCAGGTTGGGCAGGGAGTTAAGGTCTCAAGTCTGAGAAGTTTAATAGGCAGAGACACAAAGACTGTGCTTCTTGGTGGGTCCTGATGGGGGTGGGTCTTTAGGGGACACTATGTCTCTGCAGCCATTTGCCCCAGTATCCATTCATTCTGCTGAGTGTCTCCACACTCCATTGCTGGTGGTCTCTGGGGGATGTCATCCATTTGTGGTAGTATTTGTGGGCAAGAAGGAAACAACAATGTCTTTCTTATTCCTTTTGGAAACTTCTAGTTTGCCTGGGCAATGTGTGTAGAGCTGTTAAAGAGAAGAAAGTAAAAATGGAAATAATGTTTATTGAGCACTTTCTGAGCGTCTGGCATTACACTTAGGTGTGGTCATATTGAATCCTCCAGAAACCCTTCTAGTTAAGTATTTTTCTTAATTCCCATTTTTACAGCTCAAAACAGTTGAGTAAGTTGCTGAATATCACACAACTGATTAAGTGGTCCCTCCCACTCCAGCAGTACTCCCTGGCAAAACCATGTCTAAGGACCAGTGTGATCCCAGACCTCTGTGGCATTGGCCCTCCCTTTTCTGGCTAGAATTGCCAAGCCGTGGCTGAAGGCAGTGGGGCATGACCCAGGCCTACCTTATCTGGGCTGTGCAAATCCCAGAAACCCCTCACATCAGGCCCTGTGGAAATGGTCTGGAACTCTGCATCCTTTTATGGATGTAGGTACTCAAGGACAAAGGAAGGTGCCTGGGGAGGCAGCCCAGGCTCCTTACAGAAGCCCATCAGGAGATGTACCCAGAGCAGATGGGGAGCTATGGGGCCCCTAAGAAGAGCTGAAAATGCTTATGAACTCAGACTCCTTCTCTGAAGCCAGTCACGTTGCAAAGAAGCTGAGTCTGCCAGCCAAGACTGGAGTTGTCACCCTGATGCCCATTAGCCTCTGGCTCCTCCACACAGGGGACAGCCTTGTTTTGGAGGAAGAGGCTCAAAGTCCCCTCACTGTACTGGCGTGGGGGAGCTGATAGAGGCTCAAGGAAAGAGTCAGGTCCTGGGTGAAGGGGTGTGAAAGAAGGCAGACCCTGGCAGCTGAGGGGGTGGGTAGAATCACAGTTTCCCTAAAGGAGCTATAGCCAGTGTAGAGGCTGGAGTGAATGTGGAGGCCCAGGTGCTGGAGCTGAGGTCCCAATCCTTAGGAATCCGTATCACCCCCTTCATCAGTGTGGGCCTGCAGCTTTACAACCTAGAACTGGCCAGAGCCAGTGAAGCCTGGACCAGCTAATAGGAGCTGTGAAGAATGATTTCTAGTATATTGTGAATCCCAGGGCTGCCAAGTCATTTGGAAGCAAAGGACTGGAGAATCCATTTTAAATTCATTCTTGAAAAGCATAGAATCAGAGCCAAGCATGGGGGCTCAGCCTGGAATCCCAGGACCCTGCCTTACCCACCTCAGCAATTTAGCAAGACCCTATGTCAAAAAATAAAAAGGTCTTGGGATGTACCTCAGCTGTAAACTGCCCCTAGGTTCAACCCCCAGTACCTTGGTCCCCATTCCCTCTGCCTTATCCACCTAGCCAGCCTCTGTGTCCCTCTGTGATCACACTGCCATCAGCTAAGACTCTTGCCCAGACTTTCTACACTTAGGAAAACACTCAACTTCAGGTAACCAAACATTTGCAGTGGCTTTACCAAATTGGACTTGATGCTTTTCACATACCAAGCAGTTTGAAGGAAATTGTTCCAGCGGGAAGAGCAGCATTTCTATGATGTCCTGGATGTTTCAGGCTCCTGTCTTTCTACACTGGGGTCCTTGGCATTTGACTTAACCCCTGCATGGTCACAAAGTGACTGCCCCACCTCCAGGCTCATGTCTGTGTCTGCCTTTTCCAGAAAGCAGAAATAAGGAAGGAGGAAATGGTGGCCACTGCGTTAGGAAAGCAAAACCTATCCCAGAAATTTCTAATACGTGTTTGCTTAGCCCATGTATGGCAGAACTGTGTCACATGGCCACCCTAGCTGCACAGGAGTCTGAGAAAGTACTTCAGCCAGGTACACTGTTACCTTAAAAGACAATTGGGGGCTGGGATTGTGGCTCAGTGGTAGAGCGCTTGCCTCACATGAGTGAGGCATTGGGTTCGATCCTCAGCACCACATAAAAAATAAATAAAATAAAGATATTGTGTCATCTACAACTAAAAAAATATTAAAAAAAAAAAAAAAAAAGACAATTGGGCCAAGCAGTGTGAAGAAGAGATGAAAATGACCCCCAGAGTAACCAAAGCCATGTGACACTGCATCCTCACATCCAGGCCTATGTTCTGCCACTGTGGCCACCATGTCCAAGGGAAAGGCTGAAGGGGATGCTAAAGGAGACAGAGCCAAGGTGAAGGAGGAACCACAGAGAATATCCTCCAGGCTTTCTGCTGAACCTGCTCCTCTAAACAAGAGCCCAAGCCTGAAAAGGACCCCAACAAAGAGCAGGGAGAAGAGGAAAGCTGAGCTGGTAAGGATGGGAGTAGCCCTGCCAAAAGTGGAGAGGCCAGGACAGGCTGCGCACAGAAAGTGGAAGGTGCTGGAGATGCCAAGGGAAGTGTGTGTGTTTTTGATAGCTGTGTACTTCCGGTGACTGTACAGTTTGAAATAGTATTTTTATAAAAATGCATAATTTTGTGTTTTACTTTTTTTTTTAAGCTGTGTTGTTAGCACACGGAACACTTCATTGTTGTTTGGGAGAAATAACGTATATCACTAGCAGAATGTCTCCAAAGATAGATTGCTTTGGGGAAGCACCTTTCTGTGCTGGATGTTTTTTTGTGGTGCTGAGGATTGAACCCAGGGCCTTGTGCATGCAAGGCAGGCACTCTGCCAACTGAGCTATATCCCCAGCCCCTCTCTGCTGGTCTTGAGAAACTTCCTCTTGGCTCCCAGAAGGAGGGATTCCCTCAGGTTGGCACACATGCCACCTTGGCACAACGCTTTGTGGTGTGGAAAAACTCAAACTCACCTTCTCCCTCTCTGCCATTGGCATAGACTTAACTCCCCTAAACCCAGAGACCTGTTGGGACCTGATTCCTGACAAATTGGTTTTACTGGTGTGTCAGGCAATCTGGACTTACCAGTGACATCATTGAGATAGTGTCCCTCAAAAGAGGCGCTGTTCCTTTTCTAGATTGTGGATCTTCAGACTGATAATTCTGCCATTCTCATTTCATTTCCTGAAAATCAGAGTCAGATCATGAAAAGTTATTAAACAAGCTAAACATGAAATATCAATTGTCACTCTTAAGAGCACCAGAGGAAAACTCCATTGGTTTGGGTTTTTTCTAAAATATATATTTTTTAGTTATAGATAGATACAATACCTTTATTTTATGTATTTAATTTTATGTTGTGCTGAGGATCAAACCCAGTGCCTCATACATGCTAGGCAGGTGGTCTCTACCACAGAGCCACAACCCCAGCCCCCTTCATTAGGTTTTATAGTGGCTATCTGATTTTGGTGGCTTGTCCAAGAAGGGAGTTTGAAAGTTGCTGTGTACTGTTAATGATTGTCTGCCCTTGTCCTGCCTGGAATACCATGATTGTTTATGAAAAGTATCTTTAATAAAGATGGATACAGTTTGGCTTTGGAAAAAAAAACTGGGCTTCTGTTAGTAAGGAAGAAGGAGGGATAGATATTTGGTAGGCAACTAGTCATGTTCCCCACTGTAAGCATAAAATTATATAATAATATTATAATTATATAATAATATTATACTTTATCAAACCAAACCCTCCACTAGAGTTTTGTATGTATCATCTAAAGAGGCATGCCCTTCTCCAGCACATAACTTGTCCCTGAGAATTAGCACATTGTCTTCTGTCTTCCTGTCTCGCCCAAGGATTCCATCTACCACAAGGCCCTTGCCAGAGCTGGCACCTGCTGTTTGGACATTTAGTCTCCTAAACTCACAACTGTGAGCAAAACAGACCTCTTAAAAAAAAAAAAAAAAAAAAGAACACATTCTAGTTAATTCATAATTGCCACAGCAGGAGCCCTTGATCACCACCAGTTGCCTCCTGGATCACCTGGCCAGGAGTTCTCTGCCATTTCCAGCAGGCTAATTGGACTCCATCTCTCTCTTGCATTCAGAAAGTAAGCATTTCAGAATGTGTTCCAACTATCTAATTGCTTCATAACAAACTACTCCAACATTCAGTGACCTCAAGCAAAACCAAGCATTACTTTTCTGACCAATCTTTCCTTTGGGCAGGCCTCAATGAGAACAGTTTGTCTTTTCCTTGTGGCATCAGCTTGACCAGGGCTAAGGGATCCAATGGTCATCCACTGAATTTTTTATTTCAGTTATTTTTTATGCATAAAAATTGATTTAACTCTTTTTCAAATCCACTTGGTCTCTCTTTATAGCGGTCTTTAAAGTGATGGAAATATTAAATAACAGCTATTATGTATCTTTTCCCAGCTCCATGTTCAGTGATGTCAGTTTGGGAGCTTGCAGTCAGCCATGGTGGGAGAATTTACAACATGGAAATCAGCAAATGTTATGAATCAAGGTTTGGTTTATTGCTTTATTGATTGTCTAGACTTAAAGAGAGCTCTGGAAAAATATTAATAATTCAAATTAAATTTTAAATTGTTTTGTCTGCAGCCATAACATTGTGAATAGCATGAGAAAAAAAATCAAGGAAATATTCCTGCAGTGTCTGAAAATTATTATCTGACCCAGCAAGAAAGTAGCTTATGTTATTGAGTAATGAATGAAGTTTTGACAAGGCTTTATTGTTTCATTTCATCTTCCTCCTTCACATAAAAGTGTCAGCCAACATTCACGTTAGAACTATGTGAATTGCAGCCTTGGGCTGGCTTCAGATACCAGACTTTGGCAAAAATCAACAAAAGTATTTTGTGAGAATCAACTGTCTGTAGAAATCATAAAAAGAGTGTTGTATATTTTATTATTACATCTAAGTGGTGTGCTAAACTTCCTTTATATCAGTAAGGTTTGTGTATATATAGGCACACATTTTCCCTCACATCACTGGATGGACCCTAAAACTTCTCTTCTATCTTCTCACCTAGGACAGCCATCAAAGTACATCCTCAAGGTCTGAAAACCTCAGGGTGCCTGCTGGCTTTGGTGTTCCATCACCCTCAGTTTTTAGTTCTGTGGATTTTTCACTTTTGTATTTGCTCAGTGAGACATTTAAAAAGATATTTTGTTGAATATTTTATTCAGCATTTACTTTTTTTACTAGAAGGATCATTCAAACTCATGTTTTCCTTTGACTCCCAGCTGCAAGAGATTTGACTAAACTCTAGTGGCCAGGGATTAGTTTATATCCTCTTCACCAAAAAGGATGCAGACTCAGCCATGTCAGTAGGGGCCTTGAATTAGTTGACAGTACTTGACTGTGATGCTGCTGTCTTTTTGTGAAACATATTTGGATTTATGGTGAGGCTTGGGGCATGTCCATTGTTCTGAGCTTATTTTGGTGTGTTTGCATTTTGTGAATGTTATAAGTGGCTTTGGTTCAGGTAGTTGTCACATAGTCCTGACTAGTTCGGGCAGAACAGCATTCCACAAAAAGGGAGCCATTCATGGTAATCAGCATCCTGGGCTGCCAGGAAGCTGCTGGGTCCCTGTCTGAGCTCTGGCTATTAAATTTAAAAGTATGTTTTTGTAGTAAGAAGCTGTATGCCCTTAATAAAATACCACAGACTGGGTTCCTTAAACAAAGAAATTTTTTTCTCACAATTCTGGAGGATGGAACCCAAGATCACGATGGTGGCCAATTCAGTTCCTTGATGAGTCTTCCTAGCTTGCAAATGGCCACCATTTCACTGTGGGCTTCAGTACTGGAGAGAATCAGCAAGTTATCTAATGTCTGCTTTTATAAGTACACTAATCCTATGGGATCAGCGCATCATTCTTATGACTTCATTTAACCTTAATGACTTCCTCAGTCCAAATACAGCCGTGGTATGCCCTTAATAAAATATTGAGGGCATGGTATTCATAGTCAACATATGAATTTAGAGGACACAAAATTCAGTCCATAGCAGGTACTCTGATTTAGCCCACAGACTCCCATTTCCCAGCCTTCTGTTCCCACCACTAGCTCTCTTGCCCCGTTTCTGGTTGATTAGGAGAGTTGTGTGAGAAATTTTTACATTGCTAATCACACCCAGCAGTGGATGGACACACCCAGGGATTCCTTTAGTGCTTGCTGACCTCTTCCTTGGCTCCTGGTTCCTAACCTCAAGCCAAGCAAGGCTGCACACCAAATTCAGCCCAAGGGTTGGCCCCACCATCCATTCTGCACCACAGGCAGGATCTTCCCTAGTGACAGGAAGTCCTGTTTCAGATTTTCACTTCAGACTCTTTCCCTTTCTGGGGAGCCCCCAAAATCTGGGTGGTTCCCAGTGACACTCCAGGGAGTCTGGCTTGCACACACTGCAGGTAAACAGATTCCATTCTCTCTTTCACCCCTGAGACCCTTCCCCTCCCAACACTCCTCCCCTCTGCCTCTCTGTGCATCAAGTCCTGACCATGAAACTTCCAACTTACTTCTTACATGCCCCATCAGCATCTCTTCATAATTGGCAAGTGTCAGGCAGAAGTTTCTTTTCCCACAAAATGATGGAGGGAGGCTGCTCTCTAAGGCCAATAACCAGCACTTTGCCAAACACAGATAGACTTGGTCATGGAAGTAACCACAGGCCTGTTCTGACCCTATGATTTTATGCATGATTTTTACTTTTCTAAAACTGTATGACAGGGGCTGGGATTATGGCGCAGTGGTAGCGTGCTCGCCTAGCACACATAAGGCACTGGGTTCGATCCTCAGCACCACATAAAAATCAAAAATAAAGATATTCTAGCCGGGTGCGGTGGCTCAAGCCTGTAATCCCAGCACTTAGGGAGGCTGAGACAGGAGAATCGTGAGTTCAAAGCCAGCCTCAGCAATGGCGAGGCGCTAAGCAACTCAGTGAGACCCTGTCTCTACATAAAACACAAAATAGGGCTGGGGACCTGGCTCAGGGGTCGAGTGCCCCTGAGTTCAATCCCTGGTACCAAAAAAAAAAAAAAAAAAGATATTCTGTCACCTACAATTAAAAAATAAACATTAAAAACAAAAACAAAAACAAAACTGTATGACATTCTTTCAATTTCATATATATACTATTCCCTACTTAGTCTATAGGGAAGAAATATGCATATCTATGCTTGATAGGATCTACAGGGTCCATAGTAAGCAGCCAATTGTTCATTCTGCCTTATGCATTTCCAGTAGGACCAGAACCCAGATGCTGTGGTCTGAATGTTTGTATCTGCTAAAATTCACACGAGGAAATCCTAACCCCGCAATGTGATGGTATGTGGAGGTGGGGCCTTTGGAAGGTGACTAGGTCATGAAAGCAGAGCCCTGGTGAATGAGGTTAGTGCCCTCTAACAGAGGCCCTGGGGAGCTTAGTCACCCCTTCCATCGTGTGGGGGCAAATGCCTGTAATCCCAGCTATTCCAGATGCTAAGGCAGGAGAATCACAAGTTCAAGGCCAGCCTGGGCAACTTGGCGAGACTGTCTCAAAACAAAACAAACAAAGGCTGGGGATATAGTTCAGTGGTAGAGCACTCTGGGGTTCAATTCCCAGTTCCCCCACCCCTGCAGAAAAGAGCACCATCTCTGAGGAAGTGGGTTTTCACCAGATGCTGAATCTGTCAGTGTTCTGATCTTGGACTCAGTCTCCAGAATTAGAGAAATAAATTTCTGTTGTTTCTAAGCCACCCAGTCTCAGACATGTTTGTTATAGCAGCTGAAAGAGATTAAGGCACCAGGTGAGGCTTCTAGGGCCTGGAGGTCTCATGCTTTTGGAAGCCCTGCCTTACATTACATAGAACATATTAAAATACCCCCATTTCACATTAAATATAAATTCACCATAAAATAATCTGAAATTATTTGGGGACATCTCTTTCTTTTCTTCTCCTTACTATAAAAACATACTTTTTAGCTGGGCACGGTGGCGCACACCTGTAATCCCAGCACTTAGGGAGGTGAAACAGGAGAATCACGAGTTCAAAGCCAGCCTCAGCAACAGCAAAGTGCTAAGCAACTCAGTGAGACCCTGTCTCTACATAAAACACAAAATGGGGCTGGGGATGTGGCTCAGTGGTTGAGTACCACTGAGTTCAATCCCCAGTACCAAAAAAAAAAAAAAAAAATAAAAAAA
>PVHX01024590.1:0-23733 GCA_004024805.1 Geosciurus inauris
TTTTCCTTTCTTTTATAAATTCCCTAGGAAATATAATTGTAATAGTGCTAAGGTCTTTTGTGAACATTGAGAATGTTATGGAATTATTTCTTAGGATTCTTGAAGTGTTTTTTGGAAAGTAAGACATTGTGCACAAGAAGAAGTGAAATTTTAAGTTACAAGTAGTATTCTATTACACAAGGAGAGTAAAGTGTAGTTATTTCATTTTTCCAAGTTTGCCCTGTGGCATCTTGTTATGGGGCATCTGGTTGTTTCTGTCAGTGCATTCCACGTTTCTGACAGATGACTTAACACGTGTCTACTCTGAACATTACAAATCTGAAAAAGTAGACTCTGTTATGAGTTACCACCACCTACGCATCCATCACTTGAGTAGGGCAATTGTGCCTCACAGTATCATCTCCAGATACTGCCAGACACTAAAAGATGTGCAGACGTGGGAGAAAAGCAGATAACAAAGATTTCATATAAGGTGTTAGTTGATAATGCACCTTAAACAAATGGTTAGTTTAATATGTGAAACTCTTTAAAAAATCCAAATTTAGAGATGGAATGTTATGTAATTATATTTTAAAAAAGGAAAAATATTTTGGCTTTGACCTGGCTTAAGAAATATTGTGATACTCTACATTATGCATTTTGTTGTGAATATTTGCTCTTAATTTAGAAATAAGACTAAATAAAGACTGTATGCCATGAAGTAGGTCCAAAAGTATATGGTGATTTTCTATGGGTTCATTTTTCTCTTATCCTTGGAAGTTTTTGCACTTTATTATAAGAGTCAAATATATACACCCAGAATGTGAGGGCTAATGGGGACATGGAGTGTGATGATGAAAGAATAGAAAGACAATAAAAAGAACTTTGGGGAAAATATTAGAAAGGAAAAACATATATACTTGTAATTATTAGTTTCGTTAATAGACAAGCTTTATTGATGGCCAGGTTCTGTTTTACATGCTTTATAGGGCGTATTTAATTTTCACAGTAATTCTTTAATGATTATCCCCTTTTATAAATAAGTGGAGCCAGGTGTGGCTCCACCATTACCAAGTGGTGAAGATGGGGATAAACCCACATAATTAAGTGCAGGTAGCCTCACCCTCACCATTGTCCAACACCACTTTCTCTTTGCTCCTTAGAGGAAAGTTAGCCTCCTTAAAAGGAACACTCTACTGGGCTGCTTCAGTAGGATCATTCATCCCACACCTGAGCTGCCAGCCTAAATCTGAGCTTCTCTCTTCTAGGGCTGGACCTAATATTTCATATTGGGGTAGACAAAGAATAGCTCTGCATAGCTAGCCTGTCTCTTTGCTCCTGGAAGTGGCTAATAGGGATGTGGGGGTTATTATTTTTATCTCTCAAAAGACATGTGTGCACCACTCCCAAAGGGCAGAAGCCAAATGGCATGTGAAAAGACATGAGATAACATCTTATATGATGAAAATTATTTTTTAAATAAGGAATAATGCTTTAGCAATCTTGAAGTCATAGATTTAAAATTTCTCATATAAATAAAGAGGCAAATGCAGTCGTCTTCTGCCCTCTTAGCGGCATCTCCTCTTCTCCTCGCTTGGATAATATAACTGTGTATATGCCATGAAGTAGGTCCAAAAATATATGGTGATTTTCTATGGGTTCATTTTTCTCTTATCCTTGGAAGTTTTTGCACTTTATAAGTGTGAGAACACTGTACGTGCACTCATAGGAACACATTTAAGCTTCCTTCACTGTATTTCATAAAATTTTCATTTGGGACAATCTCCTCTAGGAAAATTAACATATGAAGATGTCCATTCCAACTTCAACCTCTCCCTCTTTATACAGTTCCAAAAGTATTTTAAATATAAAGTTGAGAGGCAACAAAACAAAACAAAATAAACAACAACAAAAAGCCCAAACTCTCAAGAATTTTCCATTGACTTTAAACTGAAGTAAGTTTGAATCTTCATTCTACCCTTCCCAGATCTAAGATAACAGAAAACTTTCTGAAATCATTTTGCTTATCTGCTAAATGGGTCTGTTGCTACTATTTAAGAAAATGTACAGGAAGCCTGTGCATGCTTGAACTCTGCACAAATGTGGTGCTTAAAGAATGATAGCCCCTTGCCTAAAAAATGTTAGGCTTAAATTGCATATCCATCTCAGTACCTCCACATTTGCAGACTCCAGCTGAACCGCATGGGGCTTGTTTTCCTCAATAAGGAAATATCTTGGAGGAAATATGCTAATGACAAGTGCCTCAGCATTGAAGAAGTTTCTTCCTGCATCTTTTTTCTTTCCCTTTTGAGATAGAGTTTTGCTGTGTTGCTTGAGCTGTTCTCTTACTCCTGAGCTCAGGGGATCTTTCCACTGTAGCCTCCCAAGTAGCTGGGATTACAGGCATGGCTTCCATTTTTTTCTTGACAAGTGCCATCTCCCAAGTGATGAGTAGGTAACACATGATCTATGAAAGAGCAGACTCTCCATTTCTCTCACCACCACATTTCTCTGGAAAAGCTGAGAACAAGCTGGTGTTTTCAGGGAGAGTAATTAATATTGAGACACAGCCATTGCTTCAATCACCTGCATATCAATCAAGTTCAGCAAGGTCACAGTTCAATTAATTGATGACACCCTGGAGACATTAGCAAGTCTCTAAACTTCGTGGAAAAACAAGCTGCGAGATCCAATCTCCTATAAATTCCCGTTGCAGAGTTCCATTTCTTAATTTATCCTTCTACGCCAAATTTCCCTCTGTTAACAAATACTTTGCTAGGAGAAAGCATAGAAGCCAAATACTAAAAGGCCACAGCATATCAACATGAAACATTAGGACATAATGATTTTTATTTGTGGCTACCAGAAAATACCGTTATGTTTTCAATCCTATACCACAATTCATTTTTAAGAAGAAACATGTTTTACTTGAGAAGCTTCACAAAATAGCACCCTTCTCAGCAGTATGCATTTTGGTATTTGTTTCAGAAGAGAAGCAAGTGTTCCTGTTTTTAAATGTGATTTATTGACAACCTGGGCTAATGTTATTATGGGGACATGTGCCCCAGAGAAGATGTAGGATGGCAGTAGTGATGCTCAGATGAGGCTAGTTTTGTCATTTGTTGAGAGGAAGGAAACTGGGTATACTAATACTGCCCCCTGGCCCTTGACTCAGAAGCTTAATTCAAAGTACTTTAGCTGAGACTGTTTGACAGTCTCTGAAAACCTCCAAATAGTCTGGAGGTGTCTTAGATCAGACTACAGTAACAAAACACCATAACCCATGTCACTTAGCCAATAGGAATTTATTCTTAACAGTTCCAGATGCCAAGAAGTCCAAGATCAGGGTGCCAGTTGATCTCATTCCCTCATAAGAGCCTTATTCCTGGTTTGCAGATGGCTGCCTTTTAGATGTGTCCCCACATTGTGGGTGTGAGAAAGAGAACTCTAATCTCTCTTCCTCTTTCTAAAAGGAGACTAAGGCTGTCCCAGGGTCCCTACCCTCATAACATCAGCTAAACCTAATAATCCCCCAAAGATTGTACCTCCAAATGCCATTACATTTGGAGTTAGGGATTCAACATTACGTTTTGGTGGGGGACAGACACATTTAGTCCATAACAGGAGATCATTCTCCTTATAGGAAAGAAAGGACAAAAGGTAGCAGCCATACCTACCAGCAATAGGCTTTGCAGATGGCAATCATAGGGGACTAGGAGAGCCAATTCAGTGCTTATGATCTAGGGACAAATTCATCCACCTCTGTTCTACTAAACTGATTAGCATTTTCAGGTAGTAGCTTTCATAAGATCCACCATAGTAACCTCACACCCTTGGTGGGATCATCTTTATTTCTGTACCCAAGGAAGAAACAGAAGCTTTTTTGTTCATCCCCAGTGTTCTGACCTGCAACACAGCCTTTGATCTGATGCTTTTCTGGTCCCATGTGAGTTTGCCCATCAGGCCCTCACTTATGACATAAGCCTCTTGAGACTAGGGTCAGTGACTTTTCTTGTTCTTCATTTTTTTATTTGTTTTTTTCAGGTATACATAACAACAGAGTATATTTTGACATGTTATACATACATGGAGTATAACTTATTCTAATTAGGATCCTATTCTTGTGATTGTACTTGATGTGGAGTTACCCTGGTCATGTATTCATATATAAGGATAGGAAAGTTATGTCAATTCATTCTACTGTCTTTCCTATTCCCATACCCGCTCCCTTCCCTTCTTTCCCCTTTGTATTTTCTATGCTGGATTTAACAGAGTTCTCAGAGCTATAAAAAGTGGCTTCTTAGTTCATATGGTTTCTCCTTGTGGGTCTCCCTATAGGTAGGATATTTTATTTTTCAGTTTGTGCTTTAATTCTATAGTTTAGGAGAAAATGCTCTTTGTAGAATCATTTGGTCTGTCATCAATTTTGGAGCCACATTGTTATGTAAACAAAACCAATTTTTCTAATCCTCAATAAAGTAAACTCAAGTGCAAAAAAGTTCAATGTGCTTCAACTTACACTAAAATGTGTAAATATTTCTGTATCTCATAAAACACAATGCTAGATACAGTATAAGCCATTTGCATTCCTCATCATTCATTTTAACTTTTATTTAAAGACAGACTTCTGAAAAACAAAAACCACTGTATGACACATTGTAAAAATCAAAGCCATGTCAAATCTATGAAGTTGTGAAATTATAACACAACACGGGTACCTCACAGTTTTATTCCTTGTCCGCATCTTAAGCCACACTAGAAAGTTCCTTCAGGGCCTTTAATTTCATTTTGTCATCTTTATAACATGAAATTTGTGGGTTTAGCTAAAATAAAACTTATTTGTTCAAATTTTTTATTAGAAATCATGAGACTATTTAACATACAGATTTCTTCTCACATTAATGACTGCTGGTTAAAACAACCTTTCAGAGACTTATCACTCTTCTACTTTTCAGTCAGTTTTTTCTCAATACAACTCTAATTCCAAAACCCACTAAAAACATTAAAGAAGTCATGTATTGATATTATGATTTCAGGAGAAGATCCATTCACCAATTTATTTGACAACAGCAGTTTCTAATCAGTGGATATCATATGGAATGAATTTGACTTATGTGCCCTGTGTGGACGAACTCACAGTGCTTGCTTTGCAAATATACAAAAAATAAGAGAGAAAACAAGTAGTGTCTTATATGATTCTACTATCCATAGTGTGCGTGAGCCATCTCCATATGTTTCCAAGCCTCTTTGTGCTTAAAATTTATTTCGTTCTAAAGTTATGTTTCTAGTTTGTTGCAGTAATGGTGTCTAAATTGTTCAAACCTCCTTTTATCCACACCTTTCAGTGATTTCCTTTCACACTGAAAGAGCCTGGCTATGTGACTTGTTTTGGCCAATGGGAAACAGCAAGTGTGGGATAGCTCAGGCTTGAAGAATACCCATTCAGTGGGGTTCTCTCTTTCCTTGTTGGAAGCCTGACACCACCATGTAAAGGAACCCAGATATGCTTCCTGAAGGATGAGTGGCCCATGCAGCAGGAATAAGCTCTCCCCAGCTGAAATGCTCCAGACCAGCTGTTCTCAAAGTACAGTTCCAGTATCTCCAGACGCATCTACGAACTTGTTATAAGTTCTTTAGCTTCCTCCCAGTTCTGCTGAATTGGAAAATTTGGGTGTGAGACCCAGTAATCTGCATTTTAAAGATCTTTTTAGGTTATCCTAATACATACCCAAGTATGAGAACCTCTTCTCTAGACCAACTAATCTAGCCAATTTCCAAACACATGAGGAAGGCAACCTTAGACTTGGGGTAGGCACCAAACACAGCCACACCCATTTGTTTATATATTGTGCATGGCTGCTTTCATACCACAACGGCAGACTCAAGTAATTGTAACAGAGACAACATAACCTTTGGTGTCTCAAGCATTTACCATCTGGAAAAGTTTGACTACAGCTGTCCTACATCAACCAATTCTAGCCAGGTCACTTGCTAACTTTTGACTAACCAAGTTGACCAGAATTTTAAAAACTCAGCCCAGTAGATCCATAAAATCATGAGAAATAATAAATGTTTGTTCTTTTAAACCACTAAAATTTGGGGTACTTCTGTCAGCATCAAAACATGAAATTTAAATGTAAAATAACCATTAAGTCCAAGAAAGCTCACCTGGTGCCCAACAAAGTAGTATGCACATATAGTTCTAGTACTTGAGAGGCTGAGAAAGGAGAATTGTAAGTTAGATGCCAGCCTGGGTGACTTAGCAGGATACTGTCTTAAATTTTAAAATAATTTTAAAGAGGGATGGGTTGTAGCTCAGTGGTAAAGTGCCCCTGATTCAATCCCCAGTACCGAAGGGGAGAAAAATAAAAAAGTTTCTGGTAGCCTGTCTGAAAGTTGATCACTGACTCTTACCACCTTTCAGAAAATGGCTCCCTGGCCCTTAACTTCTAGTCACCCCACTCGTGGTCCAGGCTTCTTTCTCTTTTTCCTTTGGTAAGTGCAATCAACTTTCATTACATTACATTTTATGTTCAAACTGTATCTATTTACTTTTAAATTATTATTTATAATAATTTATGGAAACATTTAATCATTCATTTGATGTGTTTTACTATCTGTAAAAATGCTTTGGCATTTTGATTGGGATGGAACATATCATTTTTTTCTATTAAAATTAATACTTTTGTAATTTAATGACTTTTCACTTAGCAGGGTTTGCAAAAGTGAATAAATTTTTAAAATATATAATCTGGAAAGAAATATGTTAGTAGTTATGTCTGTGTAGTGAGATTGTGGATGCTTTTTATTTTTGCATGTTTGTGTACCTTTTATTGATTTTCCCATTTAAAAAGTAATGAAAATGTTTTATTTTAAAATCAAGGCTCCCACTTCACCCTCCAATACAAATCCTACTTGTTTTAATTTTTACTTGGATTAAGTCATGTCCTGTGCTTTAAAAAATATTCCATTTTAAATGATTAATGCTCACGGATTTCATTTTTATTATTTACTGAAATTGTAATGTATGTAGTAGGGGAGGACTAATTTAATATATAAAATAGACAATTCCAAGTTAATTTCAGTTACAGAGTAGGCAACAGAAAGGGCTTCCTCTTTGATTTGGCCAGGCATGATTTTAATGTTTATGTCTCCTCAAAATTCATATGTTGAAACTTGTCTCCCCAAAGTGATGATGTTAAGAGATAGGACCTCAAGGAGGTGATTATGACATGTGGGCTTTACTTCCATGAATGGGATTAGCATCCTTACAAAGGAGACTTGAGAGAGTCCTTCTGCCCCTTCCACCAAGTGAGAACAGGCTCTGAATAGATAGTCTGATCTTGGAATTCTCAGCCGCAAAAACTGTGAGCAATAAATTTCTTGTTTATAAAAACAAGTCTAAGATATTTGTTATAGCAGCTTGAACAGACAAAGACAGGCCATCACACATGGTAGCAAATGAGCTACAGGGAGAAAGTGAAAAGAAATATTTTTCCTGATTTGTAGTGCTCTCCAGATTCTATGAAAATAGAAAAGGAGAAAATAGGTTTTAATAGAAATAGGAAGCTCATAAAGGACATTTTGTGGGGAAAGAAGGGAAAGTTCAAGAGCATTGTTAATGTAGGATGAACATTTTCCTTTATTGTATCCTTTTAAACTTAGGTTAGACCGACATCCATTTTGTTTAGTTTAGATGAAGAAACTGCCAAAGGCAGAGGGATAGATGAAATGACTTGTTGAACCTACCAGTATTACAATTTTGTGAACATAATCCAATAGTGTAAAATTTAACTAGTAAATTCCCATTTGTTTCAAGTGAAATATAGTGACTCCTGATTATTCAACAATGTATGTGAGCATCTGGGGCTGGTATGGATTCCTGTTCATGGTCAGTTCTCCTCCAAGGACTCTGTGTACAAGCATTACTGGATAGATTGCTGATTGCATCAGCCAGTATGGCTTGAACAAGTTATGGATCTAATCAAATGGCACTAGCCTATTTTAGAAAGTTCAACTAGACCTTGTACATTTTGGCAGCAGTAGATGGGGTTTGATGCTAGAGGTTATATACAATTACATTCTCACCACTTTTGAAATGTATGGAAATGGAAAAGAAACCTTCACTTTACAGCTAAATCAGAGAAAACATAAGTATTTTGTTCAGAGACTTATAAGATAAGACCAGTCTCCTTGTGCTTTGTTAAGGAGATAGGATTTTTATGAAGCAAAAGATCTCATCAATTTGCTAGTACCCCAGATGGGATGCTGGGCCTGATTCAGAGAGAAATGCCTGGAATGATTCCAAATGTCAAACTGGGGAAATAGCAGGAATTGCTTTCTCCTGACTATGTTCAGTGTTTTTAGTATAAATCACTTATCAGCCAGAGGTCCTTGTAACTTATGTACTAAGGTATTTTCTCTGTGTATGGAAAAAAAAAAGTAATGGGAGAAATTAACTAATCTCTTTCGTAAAGCTCTGGTATTTAAAGCTCTTTGGGATACAATTCCCAATGTTCTTACCACCCAAGATGAGGCAAACTAGCAAATCCATTAGACCAAATGGTCTTATATCCTTAGAGCTGGTATGACAGCTGTCACTCACATATAAAATCTCATACCACCATAATATCCTCTGTGTTATTACTGTGCATGAAAATAAACTACAAGCTCAAAGAGTTTGGCTTGATTAATAATATTTCAGGGCTTCATACCAGTGTGAAATTACCTGGGACTACTCCAAAATCATCCTAGACACTTTCTTTCTTTTCCTGGAACTTATTTTTCTCAGGGCTTCTCTTTGGCAAGCACTTAGGCTAAGATTGCTCTAAGGCTCTTTGGTCATCAGGCATACATCTTTGGATTGTTCCAAACTACAAAAATAAAAATAAAATCATCATCATCATCATCTTCATCATCATCATCATCATCTGAAAGTATTTCAACTCTTCCTAAGAATTTTGGCCTAATAGTAGAGTTTCTTGTGACAAACTCCACAAATCTAACCAAAGGTGTGGGAGGGGGTGAACAAATCAGAACTAGCAGGTATCTGGTAGACATAGCCAGATGTTCTTGGGAGCCAACTGCTGGAGCTATTTGTCCCTATCTGAAAGCAGAATCAGGCTTGTTATCTGGGAGAGAAATCAGGAAGCAGATAAGCACATGACCTCAGGCTTGGTGTCTGATAAGTGCCTACAGGGTGGTGCCATGCTGCTCTGCATGCTTCAGCTGATGACAAGAATTCAGTCCTAGCAGGTGTTACTCCAGCTAGGTGAAACAAACATGTCTAAAAGTGGCACACTTCATAAAAGTATTCTGTTCTGTAAGCTATAAAGAATCTTTGGAATTATCTCAGGAACTAGGAAAAACAGGTCATAAGAAAGTGGAAAGTCATATAAATGGAAGAGTTGTTCTAGCAGGAATTCCAAATCCTGAGGTCTAATATACCATACTTATTTATCATGGATGGAGAGTAAAGTTATATAGCCTGAGTGGACATGACATCTTCCTCATTATACATGTTCTTTATTAAGCACCTGCTATGTGCAAGGCACATTTTTATCAGAAAGTTATAAGAACCAGTCCCAATTCTCAAGGAAAAGGACTAGAGTATAAAGGCTAATAACAGTGAATGTTGAGGAAGAAAATGAAATTGGACTGGCAGGAATTGATAACCCCTTACTATGTGAGGACACACTTCTCTCAAGTTGAGAAAGAAGTGTGCCCTAGTTCCAAAGGTGCCCACAAAGCTCATGGTTCTGCTCTTTGTTTTATTCTTCCCTTAATTTTAAGAAAAAATTACCTCTGTAGAACATGGTAGCAGAGAAGGGTGATTGTTGATTCATATGCTGGATAACTCTTTGTATTTCCCAATCTGCATTTTAGTGGCTTTAGAATACAAAAATATAACAAATCTCAAATCACCTGACTTAGTGACCCAGAAGTCTGTTTATTTATTTATTTATTTTTTTATGTGGTGCTGAGGATCGAACCCAGTGCCTCACGCATGCGAGGCAAGCGCTCTGCTACTGAGCCACAATCCCAGCCCCCAGAAGTCTGTTATTAGAGTATTCAAATATATTGGCGTATGCATTTTCTTTGCTTTTAATGACATAAAAATTCTTCAGTTTCATTCTATTTTCTATTTTTATTCTTGATGATGTATTATACTACACTATGCTACAATAAACTCTCTAAATCCCATTTGAGTCGAGTGGTTCCATATGAATGGAAAGAAAATAAGACATAATATTTGTGCTTCCTTATAGCCACTGTTCAGTACTAATCAGAAAGGAAGTTAAGATATTACCCTTCAGAAAGACAGAGTTGATGTCCTGAGTCAGAGCATTCCTAAAATTGATAATAAGACAAATGGCTTAATAGCTGTAATGAAAACAAATAAGAGCAATTGACTGTTTTAACGGGTCAAGCTTCACAGGGTTTCACATACCTGGGGATTATCTTAAATCTAGGATCTGGTCTCAGATTTGCAATTTTAAGGTCTTGATTTTATCATTTATACAGTGGTGATCAGACTTCCTTAAAACAATTTATGTTTCAAGAAGATTTGATTCATACTAAATACTAGGTTTTAAATCTTAAGGTCTCTAATGAGCTTCAAGTAAGAGTAAATGGTATTAGATATTCTTTAGAGATACTCATAACATGATTTATCACTACACTTTTTTTCCTGTAGAAGTATACTTTTTAATCTAAAAAAATTGAATGAATCATTTGGAAAAAGTAAGCTCCTCCCCTTCAAACCTTATCCTCAATTGGGGAGCTTGGGATATAATTGCGCTATGTGCTGCCTATTGATTCTGATCAGGGATAGTTGTAGGATTCTAATCTGCTTTCAGACTCAAGTATATGAAAATAAATTGGACATGAAGGAATTTTTTAACCAAAAGACCTAACAAGAACAATTAGAGGAAGAAAAGTGTATTCTGGAGCTTATGGTTTCAGAGGTCTCAGTCCATGGATGGACAGTTCCATTCCTCAGGCATTGTGAGGCAAAACATCATGACAGAAGTTCATGGCTGAGGAAAGCAGCTAGGGACATGGCACCATGAAGCAGAGAGAGAGAGAGAGAGAGAGAGCGCTCCATTCAACAAGGATGAAATATTAGCCCCAAAGGCATTCTCTTGAGGGACCCATCTCCTCCAGCCACACCCTATTTACCTATAGGTACCATCAAGTTAATACTCATCAGTAGATTAACACACCCATTAGGTTAAGACTCTCCTAACCCAATCATTTTATTTCTAAACTTTGTTGCATTGTCTCACACATCAGCTTTTGGGGGACACCTAATATATAAATCATAACAGGTGCTTTCTAATAGCCCAGCTGTTTTGTTACCTGGATCTTCTTGAGAATCTGAAGGAAACAGTTTTCATGTTTCCATCCAAACATCCAAACCATTTCAGTAATGAAATACAGGTTAAGAACCCACCAGATGCTTATCTTCCTCTTTACCATGTGAGGAGAAAGTATAAAGGTGTCCATCTACAAGGCCAGGAAATAAAACTCTCTCTGGAAATCAAATCCTGCCAGAACCTTGGTCTTGGACTTAACCTTCTAGAACTGTGCTGGGAACACTACAAGCTCATAGGGTAGAAACTGCTGCTGAACTAAACTCAACCAAAATCCAGCATACCTTGTTCCACACACAAATTAGTGGTATTCAACCTTTGGCTATATTTTAATACATAGAATAGAAGAGACAAAAAATCCAAACTAATGACCAGGCCCTAAGTAGAAAAGGCTAGGTGTGGGCCCCCACTTCCCACTTACAGACATCCATTGCTGTCTGTAGCATTTTCAATACTGAAAAATAACACAAAGGCTGTGTATACCACACCTATGAAAGTCTCAATCTAGATCAATTCAAGACACTTTGACAAGTGAAAACTCTGCTTTATAAAGGCCCATATAGAATAGTGGAAGAGAAATCCCTTCCAACAGATGCATAAAATCCAACATAGGAATACAAGAAATAAAAAAAAATCTAACAGAACACCTCTTAAAGTTCATAATTCACCAGTAAATTACCCCCCAAATATCAAAGTAGATGAAATATCAGATAAAGGATTCAAAAGAATTGTTATAAAAATGATCCATGAATTCTAAGAGAACACAGAAAAACAACTAAATGAATTTAAAAAGTCAAAACTGAATATGAATGAGAAATTCAATAAGGAGACAGAAATATTGAAAAAGAACAAACATAAATCTTGCAAAGCAAGGACAATAAATCAAATAAAACATTCAGTTGAAAGTCTTTCTAATAGAGTAGACTATACTGAAGACAGAATTTCAGAGTTGAAAGACCAAGTGTCCAGCTTTGAACATTCATAAAGTATTAAAGGAAAAAAAAAAAGGTAACCATAATTAGAACAAAAAGACCCCTCTGGGACAACATGAAGAGACCAAATTTAAGAATCATATTATGCTAAGTGAAATAAGCCAAACCCCAAAACTAAAGGCCAAATATTTTCCTGATAAGTGGATTCATAATGAAGGGGGGAGGGGAAAATGAAGGACCTTTGGATTGAGCAGAGGGGAGTGAGAGGAGGGGAGGAGGTGTGGGGATGGGAAGGATGGTGGAATAAGGCAGACATTATTACCCTATGCACGTGTGACTACACTACTGGTGTGACTCTACACCACGCACAGCCATAGGAATGAGAAGTTGTGCTCCTTTTGTGTACAATGTGTTAAAATGCATTCTGCTTTCATGTATAAATAATTAGAATAAATTTTAAAAATTTTAAAAAGAATCATTGAAATTGAGATGGGCTATGAGATGCAGGCTAATGGAATGGATAAACTTGTCAGGGAAATAATAACAGAAAGATTTCCAAACCTTAGAATGAGATGAACATTCAGATATAGGATGCATTCAGAACCCCAAATAGACAACATCAAAAAAGAACGCCTCCACAACTCATTACATTTAAAATGCTTAACATTAAGCACAAGATAGAGTTTTAAAAGCCTCAAGAGAATATCAGGTTACACTTAGAGGCAAGCCAGTCAGATCCACTTCTGATTTCTTAGCACAAACTATAAAACAGGAGGGTTTGGAATGTGTTCAAAGTCCTGAAAGAAAATAACTGTCAACTGACTGCTATATCCAGCAAAGTTATCATTCAAAATCAATGATGAAATAAAAATCTTCCAAGGTAAGCATAAACTAAAAGAATTGATAACTACTAAACTTGTACTACAGAACTTAAAGAAATACTGTACACAAAAGAAATAACAAACAAACCTGAGTTCACAAAAGAACAAAATTCATTTAAAGAATAGCTAAGCAAATGAGAAAGAGGATCAAATTAACACAATAAATAAATCAAAATAGCAGGAATTAATAAACATTTCTCTATTTTAACATTGAAGGTAAATAGTTTCAACTCTATAATTAAAAGAAACAGCTTGGAAGAATGGATTTAAAAACAAGACCAAATATATGTTATTAGCAAAAGATGCACCTTACAGGCAAAGATAGTTATAGACTAGAAGTGAAAAGATGGAAACTGATATATAATATGTGAATGAAGTCTGAAAAAAAGGAGGAATAGCTATTCTCACACCTGACAAAGCAGATTTCACACCAAAATTAATCAGAAGAGATAAAATTCACTTCATATTGGTAAAGGAACAATCCAACAAGAAGATATAACAATAATTATTGATACCCTCAAATGCAGGTACAACTAATTACATAAAACAGACACTACTCAAATTGCAGCCTCAGATAGATTCCAGTACAATAATACTGAGTGATTTTAATACACCTCTCTCACCATTAGATGGGTCTTCCAGACATAAATTCAGTAAAAATGTTTTGAACCTGAAAAATATTACAAATAAAATGGACCTAACAGACATCTATAGAATATTTCATATAACAATTAAATACACTTTCTTCTCATTGGCTCATGGAACCTTCTTTGAAATAGACCATGTTTCAGGCCACAAAGCAACTCTTAGCAAATATTTCATATATATAAATACATATATATATATACACACACACACATATATATACATATATATATATATGAATATATGAATCCTTGCATCCCATCAGATCATAATGGAATGAAATTAGAAATCAACACAACAAAACCCTACAGAAACTATATAAACACATGGAGAATGAACAATACTCTTTTGAATGATAAATGGGTGACACAAGAAATCAAAGGTGAAATTTAAAACTTCTTAGACTCAGAATAGTGATACAATATACCAAAACCTCTGGGACACTATGAAGGCAGTTTTAAGAGACAAGTTTGTAGCTATTAGTGCCTACATAAGAAAATCAGAAAGATCCCAAACAACCTCATGATGTATTTCTAGGCCCTTGAAAAAGAACAAACAAATTCCCAAACAAGTAGAGGGAAGGACATATTTAAGATCAGAGCTAAAATCAATAAACTTGAGAATAAAAAATATACAAAGAATCAATGAAACTAAAAGTTGGTTCTCTGAAAGATAAACAAGATTGATAAACCCTTTGCCAAACTGACCAAAAGAATAAAAGAGAAAAAACCAATTAATAAAATTAGATATGAACAAGGAGAAATCACCATGGACATCTCAGTATCCAGCAAATCATTAGGGACTATTTTAAAAACTTATATTATACTAAATTGTAAAACCTAGAAGAAATGGATACATTTCTAGACAAAAACAAAATCTGCCAAAACAACCAAAAGGACCTAGAAAACCTAAACAGACCAATAACTTGCAATGAGGAACAAACCGTAATAAAAGTCTTCCAACAAAGAAAAACCTAGGACTAGATTGATTCTCAGCTGAATGCTACCAAACATTTAAAGAAGAACAAATGCCAGTACTCCTGAAATTATTCCATGAAATAGAAAGGCATGAAACACTTCCAAATTCATTCTATGAAGCCAGTATCATATTTATACCAAAACCAGGTAAGCACACATAAAGGAAAGAAAACTGTAGACCAATATCTCTGATGAAACCAGATGAAAAAATACTTAACAATATATTTTGTAGCACCAAAGTAAACTTGTATTTCACATATTTCTTTCAAAAACATGCTTTCATTTTGAAAAACTTTAAACTTCAAACAATGAACATATGATGTGCGGTGACCAAAACCCTCCTCTCTGCCTTTCCCACCTTGCCCTGTCCTTGGGGAGCACACTCAGACACCAGGCTCCAGGGATCCCAGATGTGGGCTGCTCCCTGTGTAATGAGGAGGCTGTTGGCAGGATAGCAAGTGTGACCTTTGTCCCAGAGAGGCCATTTCTCATCTCACATCTCTCTTCCCCAAGTATCTTTTGTGACCCTTATGGAGCATGTGAAAATCTCTATATGCAAAGTAAACTAGCTTCCTAGCTTTGGTTGAAAATTGGACCACTGGAAGGCGTCCTGGGAAGCACTGGCTTCCCACTGCAAGGGTAGACCCTAAAGTATGATTTATAGGAACGCCACACTCTTCTGTAGTTTACAGACCTCTTTCCCTGAGCAGGGAGTTAAACTTGTCTTATTAACACTGGCAACTTTAGCACTTCCTTCCTCATGTCGTAATAGTAACTCCATGAGGTTTCTTGTTAAGGAGTGAGCAGCAGATATTGACAGACTGCAGAATTTTGCTGCAGGCTTTCCCAGAGCTGTGCATTAGTTATTGGCTGAGTAAATTCAGTAAAGTCCAAGGTTCAAAGACATTTAAAACATGTTTTTTAAACAACATGTCCTAAAAGAAGCATGCAGAATGCATTGGTTCTTCCTGTTAGCCCCTTCCTTCTCCCTCCATGAACCTTGGGAGCAAGAATGGCAACCTCTTTTTCTCATGCCATCTTGCACATAATGTCTCTGAGGCTTAGTTTTAAAGACAATATTATTATGAAGTCAAATTAAACCACCCTCACAAGGATGTCTTGACTCAGTTGCAGCTTTGATAATGAAATTGGTGGAAGTCAGGAGGGAAGTTTGCTGTTTGATGCATCCTGTGAAGGAGCTTAGTAGTGGTTCCCTATGTCCTTCCCTCTGTATTGCATTTCTGCAAAATATGGTAATGTATCTATAGGAACCTTCTTCTCTTTATTAGGCTATATTTTCCACAAAGCTGCACAACCTGCCATCATGTTCAGATAGCTCTAGGTAAGGCCAGTGTTCCAGGGTAATACAGCACACAGATTTTGGAGTCAGTTTCTCTGCTTCAAATATTAACTCTAGTCTCACTCGCTGTGCTTGCAAATTACTCACCATTTTTGAATTCCAGTGTGCATGTCCGTAAATGGAGGTTAAAATGGGATAACATATGACCCACCATGACACATTCTGTCTTCTGCCTCCCCTTTCTTCTCAAATTGCTAAAGAAATAGAAAGCCTTTGACAACTTCTTACAAAATGCATTTTGTGGTCCTTAAGCCTATTTTGAAGTACTTTCCTGGAGAAAGTTTTATTCACTAGTTCTTTTCCCTGGTAAACTTACCCCAACTGGGCAAAACCGATAGATAAATAGGACGTCTGTTCCTGGTTTAAGGATGGTTTAGAGACGATTTACATGCTGGTTTAGCAGGCTAGCCTCCCGAGGCCTCTTTACATCTACACCGGCCAACTGAAGCTTAATCTGACAAGGATAATGTGCAGAATGTAAATATTACCATTTGTTCCATGTCATCTCAGATCAGACACTAATTTGCAAATGTAATTTATCATGTCTAAAGAAAACCAAAATGACAGCTCTTACCAGTATTCACTATTTTTGTGTTAACAATAGTTCATTTATGATTGTTATTGTTTCAGGCAGAAAATATGTCTTAATGTGTTCAGCTGGCAATGTGAGATTTTACACCACAGGCCTCTTTGGGGCCTTTTCTATCTTTTCCTGTTGCTTGTGGTTACCTAGATTGTTTGCTCCTCTTCTTCAATCTCCTCATGTTGCTAAAGGGAAATGTTCTGAAAATATTCCAAGTTCTAGGACTATTTTGGAAATAGACTGAAGGATTTGGGGAAGATGGAGGGCTTCGATCTGAAGTGCTTTTTTTCCTCTTTTCACTAAGGGTCTCCCTCACAAAGGAAATACCTAGGGCAGTAAAATTATTGAAAAAGTGGTTAAAGCTATATTCTAGATAAATTTGGGGCTGGCAAATTTATGGCACTCAAGCCTACATTCTGGGAACAAATTTTTGCCACACGCACATCTGATAAGGCACTAATCTCCAGGATATATAAAAAACTCAAAAAACTTAACACCAAAGATACAAACAACGCAATCAATAAATGGGCTAAGGAGCTGAACGGACACTTCTCAGAAGAAGATATACAATTGATCAACAGATATTTGAAAAAATGTTCAACATCTCTAGCAATCAGAGAAATGCAAATCAAAACTACTCTAAGATTTCATCTCATGCCAATCAGAATGGCAATTATCAAGAATACAAACAACAATAAGTGTTGGTGAGGATATGAGGGAAAAGGCATGCTCATACATTGCTGGTGGGACTGCAAATTGGTGCAACCAATCTGGAAAGCAGTATGGATGGAGATTCCTTAGAAAACTTGGAATGGAACCACCATTTGACCCAGCTATCCTGCTCCTCGGTCTATACCCAAAGGACTTAAAAACTGCATACTTCAGGGACGCAGCCACTTCAATGTTTATAGCAGCTCAATTCACAATAGCTAAACTGTGAAACCAACCTAGATGCCCTTCAATAGATGAACAGATAAAGAAACTGTGGTGTATATATACACAATGGAATATTACTCAGCAATAAAAGAGAATACAATTATGGCATTTGCCGGTAAATGGATGGAGTTGGAGAATATCACGCTAAGCAAAGTAAGCCAATCTCAAAAAAACAAATGCCAAATGTTCTCTCTGATAAGTGAATGCTGATCCATAATGGAGGAGAGGACATGGGAAGAATGGAGGAACTTTGGTCAAAGGGGAGGGAGGGGGGATGGGGCATAGGGACAGTAAAGATGGTGGAATGAGATGGACATCATAGCCCTAGTTTCAATGATGTGATTCTACATCATGTACAACCAGAGAAATGAAAAGTTGTGCTCCATCTGTGTACAATGAATCAAAATGCATTCTGCTATCGTGTATACCTAAGTAGAATTAAAAAGAGAGAGAATAAAAAAAAATTTATGGCACTCAGCTTGAAGCTGAGTTGGTTGACCAAGAAGCCACATCATCTAAATTGTCTAGCTCTCATGGACCACAGGATCCTAAATCTGTCCCCATAGCAAAACCATCAATTGATGCAAAAGAAGAGTATTCCCATTAATTCATCATTATTGTTTTTCTTCCCTTCTTTACGAGTCTTTTTAAAGTTGGAAAAAGATTCTATTTTGGCAAGTGAACCAGTCCTTTTATCTTTGCAAGACCACTGCAGTTCATTGCCCAGCAAGCTGTAGAAAGGTCAATTTGTTTTTGTGTGACTGCTGTTGAGGTAGACAGATGCCAGGGAAGCGGGAAGGCAGCAAATCTCTACAGCCCTGGAGGTCCTCATTTCAGAGTGGAGAGACTTGCCAATCCCAGTAAAAACACTCTTGACATTTCAGAAGAGTTAAAGGATCTTTCTGCCTCATTTCTCACATGGAAAAATAGGGAGAGTCAAGTATCCCCAGCTGGAAGAAATAGGTTTTTGTTTATCTTTAATTGAAAACAATGTTCCACCATGGAACATGCAGCAGGTTTTGTGCTTCTCCCAGTGGTGAATGGTGCAGGAGATAAGAATAGAAAGTGTCTGGGAGGGGCCCTGGCCTTCAGATAACACTTTTGTCATCTTGATTGGAAAATCTTCTACAGCTGCTTCTATTCAGGGAAGCTAAATTTCTAAAATTTTCTTGACCTTTACTTAAACTGGTTTTGAGACAGACTTTCTTGTTATCTTCTGATGAGCTAGAAGGAGCTAATAAATTAATCATAGTATGAATAAATCATTAGAAAGTGCAATATATTCTGGGTACAGTGCACATGCCTGTAATCCCAGCAGCTCGGGAGGCTGAGGCAGGAGGATCATGAGTTCAAAGCCAGACTCAGCAACTTAGTGAGGCCCTAATCAACTCAGCAAGACCCTGTCTCTAAATAAAAAAATATAAAAAAGGGCTGAGGATGTGGTTCAGTGGTTAAGCGCCCCTGGGTTCCATCCCTAGTACCAAAAAAAAAAAAAAAAAAAAAAAAGTACAATGTAACTGATAAAGAATTCTGAATTGAGAATTATCATCTGGTTGAAGTTAACAATGTAAACATTATTCAAGGAGCCATGAGTTGGGTTTTGTATCTTTTAACTAGTTCTTTAAGTGTTGTAAGCTATATTTGTTCTAGACAATCATTTTGAAAGCTCACTGACATTAACACAACTGGTGTGAGGCTCTTTTGAGTCCTGGCTTAGAAAGGCTTAGTTTTGGAGTGGGCTGAATTTTATACCTGAGCATTTGTGTTTATGGGACTTTCCTTACAGCCTTGTGGTGGCTTGTGAAGTGAGAAAGACAATACCACCATCACCAGTAACAAAAAAAAAAAAAAAATCCTTCACAGAGAGCCACAAGTAAAATAAGCAGGAGATGTGGCAAACTGTAGATTACAGTACAATATAGAGAGATCACAACTTTATATTTCTGCCAAATATAACTTTACCAGCCTGAGGGGATAGCTTTATTATAATGAATATAACCCCAACCCCACTCAAGTGTTTGTGATTTGTTGTGCCATTAATTATATATTCAACCACCCCTTTGTATTAAAAGGTACATTATAGTCTTTCTGATTTGCTGTTATTTGCTAGACACATATTATCCTCCATTATGTAAAAATAAAACAAAACTTAAACATCCTAAGTATGAATTTCCCCTTAAACTACATTCCAATCATTTTATACATGTAGAATTCTTTCCATAGTTTCCTAATTCTTCCAACAAATAAACATTGAGTATCTGTCCCTCTTTTTCCTCGCCTATAAAATAAGGGTTATTTAATCTACCTTATTGTTTTGAAATTGGCTGATCACTTAGAATAAAGTCTAAACATGTTAAGCACTAAATATGTCAGAAATTTTTGCCAAGTGCTATTACCAGAGTAGAGGAAGCATAAATTGTGAAAAATTGTCTCTGTGATCTAGCTAGGGAAGGACACCAACAAATATGAAATGAGTAAAGATTAAGTCCTGAAACTAGGCAATTATTATAACAAGAGGAGGCGAAATAGCTGGGAATGGGGAAATTGCTCTGAGCTGATATATTCAGGAAAGGCTTTTGGAAGGAAGATGCAATATTCTTTCTGAGAAACCAGAAAGGCCAGGGATACTGCAGACATGGTACCACAGGATCAAAGACTTGGCATCCAGGCTGGATGGAGC
Organism: Geosciurus inauris; assembly: GCA_004024805.1. Lineage (NCBI taxonomy): Eukaryota > Metazoa > Chordata > Mammalia > Rodentia > Sciuridae > Geosciurus > Geosciurus inauris. The sequence continues at coordinate 20,349 of PVHX01024590.1, forward strand.
ATTTTTTTTAATTTGTTCTTTTGAGATATATATGACAGTAGAATTTATTTTGACATATTATGCATATATAGAGTACATATTATGCATATATGGATCCCATTCTTATGGTTGTACATGATGTGGAGTTAATGGTGGTCATGTATTCATATATAAAGATAGGAAAAGGGCAAGGAGATGCCTTAGTTGAGTGGAGTGTGGGTCTTAAATGAGGGAGAAGATCTTTGGGTAGACATATCATGAAATTTTACATGACAGATTGAGGAATTTGTATTAGCCTAAAAGCACTAAGAAGCCATTAAAGAATTTTGAACACGAAAGTAACTATACACTAGTCCTTTAAGAAAGCAAATGTGTGAAATGAGAGTCATTTTAAGGAATTGAAAAGAAGGATGTATATGTCAAGGCAACAATGAATCAGGATTCAGGTTGTAGAAGTAGTATTATGGGGCTATTTACAACTGACTTTCTAAAAATTACTTAGGCATATGTCTTTAAGGCCACCTTGTAAATTAGGTAAATTGTCATTTACTTCTTACAGATGAAAAGCTTTAGTAGAGAGAAATTAAATGACAAAGTTGCACTTAAACTTATTCATTAAATATGTTTTGAGTGCCTGCCATGGTTCACATTATATTATGGCCAGTGATGAAAGCAAATCAAGAATATTTTCAAAGTCTTAAGAAAAACATTGTGTGAACATAGACAGTTTGGAAAAAGTGTGAACATAGGCATTTGGGAAATGTTTGTGGAGTCACTGACTAAAAGAATGAATGAATAGACCGAGTACTTGTAATGCTTTGAAATGATTCCATATAAAAAATAACAAAACATGCCTTTAGGCTTCTAATTCAACAAATATGCACCCTCTATTCTCAGTTCTAACTAGTTCAAACCACCATAGGTCAAATACTTCTGAATAGCCACTTGGAGGGTGTATTCGTTTTCTATTGCTATTACCACAAACTTTGTGGATTAAAATAGCACAAATGCATTACTTCAGAGTGTTATGTCAGAAGTCAATGTGAACCTCAGAGGACTAAAAACTAGGTGTTGGCAGGGCTATTTCATTCTGGAGCCTCCAGGGAGAATCAGTTTCCTTGTTCATTCATATTGTTGACTGAATTCAGTTCATTGTGTTTGCACTACTGAGATTTTACAGGCTGGATTTAGCTAAGGGCTGTTTCCAACTTCTGAGGCCACTTTGCTCCTTAGCTTACGGCCTCATCATCAACACTGAAGCCAGCAATGGTGGGTCAAATCCCCACTCTGTGAATATCTTATGCCTCTTGTTCCACCACATCTCACCGACTGATCGATTTTTCCGTATTTAGGGGTTCATTTGATTATGTTGGACTCATCCAGATGATCCAAGATAATCTCCTGTTTTAAGGTCATCTGGTAAATTACTTAATCATATCTGCTGAGGGCCTTTGGCACATTCACTGGTTCTGGGATGAGGGTGAGGCCATCTTTAGGGGTTATTACTGTCTTCTATAGAGAGGAATGAAGTAAAAGATTTAATGACTTAGACTAGCTATTCAATGTTTCTTTCATTCAAGATTGCTAAAGGCATATTTCTTAACTTCATTCCCTTTACCCATCCCTGCACTTAATCATATTTAAGGGAGAAAAAACCCTCAGAAGCATATATTCCAAGAAATACTTCCTTATTTCAATATTGAGGCATAAGGACCAGGCAGAATGCCTTTGTATATGACAAGATTTGCACATTAGGGTGATGCATTTATTCATTGCAAATGATATTTTCTGCTGAATTCATGGTTTATACTAATCACTGTGGAGGCTTTTGAAAAGAAAACCCTACTCTCAAGTTTTCAATGTGCTAAATGCAATCAATTGGGCAAATAAATTATTGTAGTAAAAGAAGGCCCTTCCTATTATGTACTAACATAACGGAAATACAAACTACTGCGGAGAATAGAGGATGAATTATCTTTCCTCTAAGAAATCTGGGACTAAATGAATGATGGCATCTATATATTGATGAATAAGTAGGAGCTCAACAAGCAGAGAGGGGAAGCGGACTTTTTAAAATAAGAGATGGCCAAATAAAGGTGAGAGCTGGGAGACTGTTTTGTATGTTCAAGTACTTAGAATTCCTTCAGATTGAAGTAAAGGGCAGGTAAAAAGTTTTACTTGGATACAAAATGAAGTGTTATATGGATGGGAAAAATAGCACAGGAATAGGACTTTGGATTTTTTTCCCATGGAGAATAAGGAGATATGAAATGCATTTGAACAAAAATAGTCAATATCAATGAGTGCACCAGGAAATGGAGAGTATTTAGAACTTTTAGAAGTGAGGAGACTCACCAGAAAGTGTTCCTAGTAGATAGGACAGAGATACAGAATGACACACTAAGAGTGGAATCGGTGTAAATGTAAGTAAGTGGGACATGATAGGTACATTGGGTGTAGAATCAAGAGGAATGTGGCAAACATTAGAGGAGAAACAGTGAACAAATATGAGTCCAAGATGGTTCTAAGGTTTAGAGCCTGGGCAGGAGGCTATAGGAGAGTACAGGTACTATGGAAGATGGGAGTCAGGGGGAGGTGAAGGTTGGGGTGGAGAGACAAAGATGGTGAGGCTGGTTTGGGCCTATTAAGTCTGAGAAGCTGGCAAAAAATTCAAGTGGAGATGTTCCATGTGAGAGAAAGTCTTAGCAAAGATGAGATGAGATCAAAGAAAAGAATGTCCACAGGTATATTCACAGGGGTGAGGAAAGAAAACGATAATCAAAGAAGATGGAAGAGGTTCACAGTGGACATAAAGGCATAGGAAGATTTAAGGACAGAATCTTGGCTGAAATGCTGGGAAAACACTACAGAAGCAGGCCTTGAAGACAAATGCCTACCTCCATGCCGTGTTTATCACGCCCAGGGTCATTACGTTTTGTGAGGGACAGAATCAAGGTGAAAGACTAATAAGAATAATGATAATTGTTGCTGTTGAGAAAGCATTCTAAGAACAGGATTTAACTTAACAAAAAGGGGAAACCCTATGAAATGCAAAAAATGTCATCATAAACTGTCTGCAGCCGATTTGGGTGAGATGAAAGTTTTAACCCTTGAAATTTATTTACCTTTTAAAATGTCATTTAATATTTCCAAAGAGGATATTTTCATTTGTTCGTTCCAGACTAGAAATTCTTCTAACAGCAGGTGTCATGTGTATGCAAATTGACTACATAACTTGAATTGCATATACAGTTTGTAAATCCTAGTCAGATTTAACGCATGAAAAGCCAGCCCTGAATATAAGTTGAATAAGGCTACTGATTTGCCCACAGCATCACAGCTAGGACAAGAACACTCTCCTGATCACTGCCAGGAAGCCAGAGGTATCACCTGAATGACTGGCTTC
>PVHX01024591.1:0-23729 GCA_004024805.1 Geosciurus inauris
TACCAGGGATTGAACTCAGGGGCACTCACCACTGAGCCACATCCCCAGCCCTATTTTGTGTTTTATGTAGAGACAGGGTCTCACTGAGTTGCTTAGTACCTCACTATTGCTGAGGCTGGCTTTGAACTTGTGATTCTCCTGTCTCAGCCTCCCTAAGTGCTGGGATTACAGGCGTGTGCCACCACGCCCGGCTGCTAAGGCTGGTTTTGAACTCACAATCCTCCTGCCTCAGTGTTCCTGGCTGCTGAGGCAGGTGTGCACCACCATGCCTGGCCCAGCAATTGTTTTAATGTGTACAAGAAAAGAGCAGTCTAAACATAAAATAATATTGTCACTAGAACCAATTCTAGTGACAATAACATCAAAAGCAAAATCTGTGAGAGTGATGTTTACAAAGATTTAAAATCTTGAACACTGAAAACTGGACTACGTGGCTTATTTTGGGAAGACCTAGTGCCCCAGGCCTCATGTCTTTGTCTGTGAAGTCTTTAATTTCATAGAAGAAAGGGATTGCTGTGGGGGTGGGGGGAAGTGAGTATGGAGCGTTGAATTCAGAGGTGACTTATCGGGGGGCTACATCCCCAGCCCTTGTTTATTTTATTTTGAGACAGTGTTTCACAGAGTTACTGAGGCTGGCTTCAAATTTGTGATCCTCTTGCCTCAGGTTCCCTAGTAGCTGGGACTGAGGGAATGGCACTCCATGTCCTGGAAAGTGGAACAGCAAGTGGTGTTGGACTCACCCAGGCTGCAGTCACTCAGTGTTGAAAGGCTCCCCAGATAGTGTGACAGCAGCAAGAGACTGGAAACCAGAACTGAGAGGAAGGGAGACTGGGGGTTCCAAAGTGTGAGGGAGGAGAACTCAGAGAATCCAGATGAGTTACTAGGTTATGAAGAATAGAGGCATAGGGGCCATGTTGGGGATCAAAGACTATAAAAGCATAGGAACAATCCAGAGCATACCTAGGAAAGAGATCACGAGGGGTAGGCCTTGGGCAGAAGGCAAAACTGCAGCACACGTGTGTTGACTTGCCGTTTCCCCAAAGCCCTGTCAGCTCTGGTCGCTCAAGCTGGACCCTGCTGGAAGAGAAAAGTCGGTGTCGGTGGGGCTGTGTCTCCTGGCAGGCAGGAAGGACATCAGGGCCGTCTCTGTCACACGCATGCACACACACGCCTAAACACTTTGTTCTAGGAAAATTGATAAATAAAGCGAACCGGAGAGTTTCTGGCCAGATAATTGGAACACTGAAGTGTAAATAGAAGGATTATGGAGTACCCTCCCCTTTACCCTATTGTTTTATTTCATTATCTGCACAACAGCAAGTAACCGTGTAATACAAACCTCGAACCAGTGGGTGGTGGATTCAAATAGAATTGCCATGTTATTTTCTTGTGTATTAATTAATTTAAAGTTAAATAGAGACATGATTTTTTTCATGCTTTGGATTATATCTTTAAAATTGGGTAAAATCAGGCCAAGTAGCCTAGTTTCTGACTGACTTCATTGTTCATTCTTTGCTGTGTGAGTTAAAGTTGTATGTCACACTACTTTGCAAGATACATGAAGAGCAAGTGCAGTGTACAGGTAAGCACTTCAACACGTGCATCAGAGAATACGGCTTACGCGTATGATAGAGGACAACTTGGCACAAACAGAAACAAGAGCCTATTATTTTCAGCAAAATTGAAGGAAATGGAGGATGTTATGCTAAGTAACGAAAGCCAGACACAGAAAGTAAAGTATCACGTGTTCTCTTACATATGAAAACTAAGATAAAAGTTGACCTGAAAGTAAAGTATTGATTACTAAGGATTGGGAAGGGGGGCAAAGGTGAAGTAGGTGTGATTGGATGTTCAGTGCACGTGTGTGCATATATGGAAACGTCACCCTGATACGTGCACTAACATGTAAAACCCACTGTCTCGCATATGCGCATACGTATATACATGTATACTTATTACATTTTTTCTGAAGAACCCCAAATTATATGTGCACTTGTCCAGAAGGATATCTGGATGTTAGGGTAGTTCTAGTTTTAGTTTTTGAGGACCTCACTGTTTTCCATGTTTCTCTATCAATTTATATTCCTGCCAATATTGTAGAAAGGGTTTCCTTTTCCACATATTTTCTGCAGCACTTGTTGTTACTATCATTTTAATAGCATTTACCCTAATCAACATGGCATGGTATCTCAATGGGATATGACCTGACACCTTGGAATTTCTAAAAGCTAAAAGGGGAAATTCTTTGACATTGGTCTTAGCAACAGTGTTGGATAAAATACAATCAAGAAAAACAAAAGCAAGTGAGACTATACCAGAATAAAAAAATGGTCCTACCCAGCAAAGGAATTAATCAGTGACATTAAAAAGTAGTTAAGGATTAGAGGAAAATATTTTCTAGCCACATATCTGATGAAAGTTTAAAATCCCAAATAAACAAAACGTACAACTCATCAAAAAGGAAAGAGAAAAAACTAATAACCTAATTCATATATGGGTAAAAGTGTAAATATTTATCTAAAAAGGACATAAATGTCTGACAGTATGAAAAGTGCTCAACATCACTTATGCACTCAAAATCAGAAAAATGCTAACCCAAATCCTAATTTCCTTTAGCTTCTGTACCTCCTTTATGTCACACATATGTTAAGTGTTAAACATTGTGTGTTCTCCATCCTTCCAAAGGCATCCTGAGACATGGGGGGATTCACAAATTGTCAAGACTGTATTTCCCAACTTTATTCTTCCTTATTTTGTCTCAATAGCTAAATGTCTAGAAACATGGAATATTAAAACCTACTGGCAAACATGAGTTTTGAAAATTCATTCAATCATAATACGCCAGTTGACTATATGTGAAGAAATGTAAAATAGATCTATAAAGTAAAAATGCAATTATAAATACTAAGAGGAGCTCAAAAGCTGGACGTGGCTGTTCACACCTGGAATCGCCCCTGCTGAGGGGCTGAGGCAGCATGACGTATCCAGGAGGTTGAGAGCAACAGAGAAAGCCATCTCAGAAAAACAGCACCACTAGCAACAGCATCCCCAAAACAGGTGTCTTCACTGATGAATTCTGCCAAAGACTTCATACGGGGTCAGTACCAGTCATTCAAGATCACTTCCAACAGCAAGTGAGGAAACACCAGTTTTTCCTGTAAGGCCAGATTTGCCCGATAACAAAAGTGACACAAGAGGGGAAGCTGCAGACCACCTTTTACTCTGGTCAGAGATGGGTTCTCCAAACACCTGCACACTGAGGGTCAAAGTGCATTCAAAAAAAAAGGTTTGACCCCATGGCTAAGGGGGATGTCCCAGACAAATTCTACAAATACAGATTTTATTTAATATCCAAAACCAAGCAATACATTACGATTTTTTTTTAAATTATAAAAATCATTTTTGTAGAGAGAAGCTTTTGATAAATGTCCATGGTAAAATATATGGCAAAGTAGGATTAGAAGGAAATATTTTCACTTCACTGAAGTGAGTTAATGAAAAACCTAGTTAACATATTTAACGGTGAAAATCTGAGTGCTTTACACTTTAAATTGGAAATGTTTTTGTGACGTTCTGGAAATTTTAAACATACAACAAAGAGCAAAATAGCCTACATAGATGATATCCTGCATATGAAAGTTTAAAGAATCATCACACAAATAGCCAGGCACAGTGGCGCACGCCTGTAATCCCAGCACTTAGTGAGGCTGAGACAGGAGAATCGCATGTTCAAAGCCAGCCTCAGCAATGGCGAGGCGCTAAGCAACTCAGTGAGACCCTGTCTCTACATAAAACACAAAATAGGGCTGGGGAGGTAGCTCAGGGGTCCAGTACCCCTGAGTTGGATCCCTGGTACCAAAAAACAAAAACAAAAACCCCACACACAAACAAAACACTAAAACTAATAAATCATTCCAGCAGGGTCATGGGTTACAAGGTAAACAAAATTATTTAAAAAATCATGTAGATTTTTTACACTATCAATGATCAATCTCAATTGACAATTGCATTCATGACTGTGAAAAACATAATTTGAAATAAAAGTATGTGTGCAAGATGTACCCAGTGAAAAGTAAGAAAAAGATATAAAACAGATGGAAAAGTAGCTGATATTTAATGACCAAAATTATGTTAAAATCACAGTATCCCAAAAGGCATTTGAAAATGCAGTGTAATTAGGTCAAAATATCAATCTCCTTGTTGTTGAAATTGACCAGCTGACACTAAACATTTTATGGGATGAAAAGGAAATCAAATAACCATGCCAACATCGAAAATAAGAACAGAATTGTGCGAGTTCAGTTGGAAGCGTTTGTTGAAGGCAGACTGCTTTGTGTGGAATAGTGATCTGGGAAACATGTTTAAGTTCATTGATGAGCTGTGCTCCCTAGACTGGCAGGGGTTGTATCGGTCTGGACAAGGTTGACTGGGATCAGCCTTGGTCACTGCAGACCACCCTCTGGGCACTAGGTAATTCAGTGTGTTTAATGATTGTCAGTTGTCTTCCAGGTAAAGGATGTGGAAGTGTGCGAGTTGAATCTAGGCAGCGACCTCAGTCCCTTGCCCTCAGCTGTGGTGTACCTCCAAGTCCCTGAGGCCCCGGTCTGATGTTATTTCCCTGCCTGTGAGATGGTGTGTGAGCACTGTGTCCAGAGTTCAGCAGTGGATGGCGATCTCTCCTCTTCAGCACCATGTGGGAAAGACTCAGGCTCCCTCTTCTCAGATGCATTTTGAGGTTCCTGAGGACCAAGGCATGATGGTGGGGACCTTTGTCTGTACATTGGAGGATTTCACTTTCACCTTCTCCTACCTGCACAGGGACTCGGGGACTGGCTCAAAACACTGGTTTCATTTTACTGGTTTAATATGGTTTTCTTGGAGAAATCAATCATTGTAGCCTGTGTCTTCTGCAGGCTTCTGTATCTCAAAATACCAGATATTTGTCTGTCTTGACCTCTCATGAGCTCAGAAAATATAATTTACTTTAGATTTTGAACTCCTTTTCCTCTGCAGTGCTGAGAGAGAGAGTCAGGATGCCACGTGTGCTGGGAGAGCACTGTCCCTGAGCCGTGTCCCCAACGCTTCTTGCTTGTTTCTCATCATTTTTCTTGTTTCATGTGTAGGGAAAACACTATTAGTTCTACATACCTACAAACCTAACTCAGAAGCCAATTATAATTTTTAAGTATCCTTTTTCTCTCTTATACTTTGGAAGCTCTTGTAGGACAGCGTTGCTTTCCCTGTTCAGGTTTATATCAAGTAGTGTGTGTGTCTTTGTCTCTTTTTAAACCAGGTTTAGTTCCTTGTTAATCTAATTCACTGTTTCTCACCTGAAACCACGTCTTTCACATTTATTTTACCGTGAAATGGATAGTCACTTGTCATGAACCCAAGGTCATTATAACTAAGTTTCATGGAACTGGAGATTAAAATAAATTAAAACCCTGTATTTTCTGGCCTTAGGAAAATGTAATACCTTGATTATTTAAGCCATATTTAAGCTTTCTGTGATTTTCAACTTTGAGTTTTCTCCCTGAAATTGGAACCAGAATTGAGGCAAAAATAGTCAATATCAGTGGGATTTTAATAAAATTTTCATTGGTGCATGTTAATTTTATGGAAATGTTTCATTGTGTTTATGTCCAAGGGCACATGACATATTCTGATCACCTCCCTTTGCTCTCCCCTCCCTAGTCCAGACTCCTTCCTCGACCCCAGTGGTCTCTCCTTTCTCATCATGAGATCCTTTTTACCTTACTTTCTCTCTAGCTTCCAAATGTGAGAGAAGATTTACAATAATTGCTCTGAGTCTGGCTTATTTAAACACTTAAAGTGATGTTCCCAGTTCCATCCATTTTCCTGCAAATGACATAACTTCATTTTTTATGGCTGAATGAAACGTTTTTGTGTGTATATGCCACATTGTCTTTTTCCATTTGTCTGCTGATGACACCTAGCCTGATTCCATGATACAGCTGTTGTGAATCGTGGTGCTGTAAGCATGGGGATTGATCTCCAAAGTGGTGTGTCTTCAGTTCATTACTGAGGAGTCTGATGATTGGCATTCTAACTGGAGTGAGATGGATCTCGGGGAACTTTTGATTTGCATTTCCCTGAGTGCTAAAAATTCAGAACATTTTTTTTTTTAATATTTTTTTAGTTGTAGATGGACACAATGTCTTTATTTTATTGCTTTGTATGTGGTGCTGAGGATCGAACCCAGGGTCTCACGCATGCGAGGCAAGCGCTCTACCGCTGAGCTACATTCCCAGCCCCTCAGAACATTTTTATAGTTTGCTATTCATACTAATTTTTTTTGAGAAATGAGAAATGTCTATTTTATTGAATGGATGTTTTATTTGGTTTTCTGGTTTTAAGTTCATTTGTATTCCAGATACTAATCAGAGTAGTAAATGGCAAAGACCTCTCATTCAGTAGGCTGTTTCTTCAGGTTGATGATTTTTTCCTTTGTCAAGGTTTTTAGTGTGATGCCATCTCACTTATTCTTGATTGTCTGCTGAGCTATAGGAGTCTTACTGGGGATGCAACTCCTTGTGCCTATTATGTTGTTTCCCCTAGTTTTTCATCTAGCAGTTGTGAAGTTTCTGGGCTTATTCTTAGGTCTTGATCCATTTTGGAGTTGACCTTTGTACAGGGTTAGAGCTAGGAGTATAGGCTAAATCTTTTACATGTAGATAGCCCATTTTCCTAGCACCTGTTGTTAAAGAGGACATCTTTTCTCTAATGTTTGTTTATTTTGACTTTGTCAGCAGTCTGATGATTATAGCTGTGTGGATCTGTGTTTTCTCTTCTGTTCCATCTGTTCTTGTTCCTGTGTGTCTGCTTTTACACCAGTACCATCCTGTTTTGTTACTGTGTCTCTGTAGTATAGTTAGAAGTCAGGTATTGTGATTCCTCCAACTTTACTGTTTTTACTCAGAATTGCTTCACTTGTTTGGGCTTTATAGGATTCCATATGAATTTTAGGATTCTTTTTCTCCTTCTCAGAAGAATATCAGTGGTATTTTGGTAGAGATTGCCTTGAATCTCTGTAGGTGTAGAATTGTCTGATTCTGTTTATCCACGAATGTTGAAGGTTTTCCTTTGCCTGGTGTCCTCTTCTGCTGCCTTACTCAGTGTTCTGTGATTTTGCTTGTAAAAGTCTGTCACATCTGTTGTCAGATTTATTTCTGAGCACTTTACTTTTTAAAGCTATTTTGAATGGAATAGGTTCCTTAATTTCTTTTTTCAGCAGATTATTGTATAGAAAAGCTACTGACTAGGATGGGCACCGTGGCACACATCTGTAATCCCAGTGGCTGGGGAGGCTGAGGCAGAAGGATCATGAATTCAAAGCCAGCCTTAGCAACTCAGTGAGGCCCTGTCTCTAAATGAAATATAAAAAAGAGCTGGGGATGTGGCTCAGTGGTTGAGTGGCCCTGGGTTCAATCCCCAGTACAAAAAAAGAAAAGAAAAAAAAAGCTACTGGTTTTGGTATGTGGGTTTTCCTATTCTTTACTTCACTGACTTTGTTGATCAGATCTAAGATTTTTCTATTGAAAATTTCAGAGTTTTCTAAGTATAGGATCATATTCTCTGCAGATACAAGTACTTGGAGTTTTTCCTTTCCTATTTGTATCCATTTCATTTCTGCCTCTTGCCAAAGGCTCCAGCTAAAGGTACAAGTAGGACGCTGAGCAGGATTCATGCGAGTGGACTTGCGTGTGCTGTTCTGTCTTAGAGGAAATGCTTCCGTTTCCCTTCATCCTGCTGCTGGTGGCTTTGTGTTGGTCATAGTTACAAACACAGTGTCATATTCAGACTTGGGATTTTGAGGTAAGTTCCTTCTATCCCTAGTTTCTTAAGGATTTTTATCAAGAAGTAGGGTTGAATTTCATGGAAGCCTTTTTCTGCATCTGTTCGGGTGCTCTTGCATTTTTAAATTTGGTTCTGTTCATGTGGTGGACTACATTTATTTATTTGCATATGCTGAGCCGTCCTTGCATCCTTGGGCCATCAGAGGGTGTTAAGTAGACCATGCTTTGTTTACATCCATCTGGAGGCTCCATCACCTGTGAGGGAGCTAACAAAGGGCACATCAAAGGGGATAACACTCATCGCCCAAAGTAACAAAGAAAGTTCTTACAGAAGAGAATATTTAGAATATTCTTCAGAATGCCAAGAAACTGCCCTGTCAACACTTCCAGAGCATGGGAGACACAGTCATGTCAAACTTACATAAAACCTGTGTCTTATCAGGAGTAGATGACACTTTTTATTTCACTTTGTTTTGTTTGGGGTGCTGATAACCCTGCGGTGATGATGTGTCCATTTTTTGCACATAAATACTTTAATCAAGTTTCTCCTTTTATAGCAAATTCAACCTCATTTGCTTCATCTAAACAATCTGTGACAGATTCTTGCCTATAGTTAATGACTTCCCCAGTTAATTTCTTTCTTTTTATCATTAAGTATTTTATGAGGCTTCTAAATAATTTGTATAAACCCTCATATTTGATACAGAAATTCTTCTTTGTAACTTCTGGCTTTAGCTTTCTGTGGGGAGTGAAAACGCTCCCTTTTGTTTGCCGGAGACGTTGGCCTTGTTACTGGAGGTTCTAAAGCAGATCCTCATTTTGCGTGCTTTCATTTTATCCCATCTTGCGTGCATCCTGATCTCACTCGCGGCCTGTGGGGCTGAGGGATGGGCTGACTGCGAAATGAAAGCCACGAAAGTAGTGTATCAGAAAACAGGCAAAAAGGCAGGAATATGTTTAAAGCAGGGACATGCTGGGTCGAGCCGACCAGAGTGGTCTGGCTTCCAACAAAGAAAGGGCCCAAGCTTGCTTTATTTATAGCGGTACAGGCCAAAGGGGGTTGGTGGGCATGAGGTTTCAGTGGTAGGAGTCTTGTCTTGTGTTCATTTCTCGGTTGGGCAGGAGTCTTGCAGTAAGCAGGTTGATTGGCGTTTGGCAGGCTATGCCCATCTCTAGGAGGCTGTTTGATCCTTAAGGCTCTGAGCTAAGACGGCGTCCAGCATGATCCAGGCATTTTCCAATTGACAGAAGAGAAGCCCACTCAGGGCTTCCCAGAGGAGCGGCTTCCCTGCCTTAATGGCTTGAACAAACCACACTTTATATATATGGACTCCAACAGCCTCACTTCTGCATTTTCAGTTAAAGAAATAGGAACTATAAATGTCCATGTGTCTTTAAATTCTAAATTATAGCTCAAAACAAATGATGAAAGAAAGAAAGAAAAAAACAAAGAAATTACACAACTCATACTGTAGCTCCTCATTTTCAATTCTTCCGTGTATCTCAATAATATCATAAAAAAGCCACCCCAAATTGATTTATAATTTTCCACAACAGAATATATTTCTTATTTCTGTTCACATGAAAAATTATTGTTTTAATGTATAAAAAGTTGCCATTTTTTATGTGTGCTAAAATGTAAATATCATTTGATCAATCTGATTTTGCTGTCTTCTTAAAATGTTTACATTGCTCCCTGGTTTAACAACTGTCCTGCTCTGAAAACTCTTTCAATATTGACACTTTATTTTGGCCTTTATGTTCCCTTTTTATGAATTATATGTCAGATAAACTTGGGTAAAACCTGGATTCTACCATTTACTGGATATTTGATAAAGTGTTATAAAAGTTGAAAACTGTTACTCTTCTCATAGGTTTTATGGGTTTTATACATGAGATATGAAAATCTCTTAGAGTGATACCATATATTTGCAGTGATCCAAAAGGATTGTTGCTGCTCCTTGCTGTTACAGTGAAATACATGAACCTTTTGAAATATTTGAATTCAAATTCATCAGTGAAATTTTCTTTATCTTTCTCCTTCATTGCTATTCAAGGGCTTTCCTTGGACCATTGGCATTGGAATCAATAGAGGGCTTGCTACATGTTCAGAAATCCATACCACATTCCAGAATGGCTGAATCATTGCATTTTTCATAAACTTTCTAATTCATGTTTATACATACTAAAATTTGAGAAGCATTCTTCTTTTTTTTTAAAAAATATTTATTTTTTTAGTTGTAGGTAGACAGAATATCTTTATTTTATTTTTTTTATGTGGTGCTGAGGATCGAACCCAGTGCCTTATGCGTGCTAGGCGAGCACGCTACCACTGCGCCATAACCCCAGCCCCGAGAAGCATTCTTCTAACTCAGTGTAACTCTCATTTGAGAAATATACACAATTTATCTGATACAAACATAGCAGTTAAAATGTATATTCTTGTATTGATCCCTTAATTTTGCATTTTATTTTAGAAACGTTTTATATATACTTAAAAATTTTTTATTTGTTCTTTTTAGTAGTATATACTCTTTTTACTGATATCACCTTTTTCCCCCAGAGTTAGATAATACATTAGAGTACACCACTGTGTTTAGAAGTATATTATTGAATAATCGAGGTCAGTTGCCTGTGTGAAAGCCAGTACTCTTAACATTTCAACTTGGGTCCAATTAAAAACTGTCAATGATCACATGGTCAATATTGCTACTCATATACTTATTCTCTTTTTTCAGGAACCATTGACATTCAGGGATGTTATCATTGATTTCTCTAGAGAGGAGTGGGAATGCCTGGACCCTGCTCAGCAGAATTTATATAAAGATGTGATGTTGGAGAACTACAGAAACCTGTTCTTCCTGGGTGAGCATAACTTCTCTTCAGAATTCAGCACTCACTATTCAATGTAAAATCTCCTTCCTTTGCAGATTATCTCTTGGAAGCTGCTCCAAATGAGTGTTTTAGATATGTGCTTTCAGAGAAGACTAGACATTTGTTAGTATAGACAGGAAAATATTAAGGATATTTCCTTTTGTGATTAACCTCTCTTTCTCAAGGTGATAAACATCCTTAACTTTAGATCAGTGGTAGTTATAGCAGTTCAATGTTATAAAATATTGTGACTTATTGGGCTGGGGTTGTGGTTCAATGGTAGAGCACTTTCCTAGCACGTGTGAGGCACTGGGTTTGACCTTCAGTACTGCATAAAAGGCATTGTGTCCATCTACAACTAAAAGCAATATTTGAAAAATATTCTGGGGGCTGGGGTTATGGCGCAGTGGTAGCGTGCTCACCTAGCACGCGTGAGACACTGGGTTTGATCCTCAGCACCACATAAAAATAAAATAAAGATATTCTGTCCACCTACAACTAAAAAAATAAATAAATATTAAAAAAAATATTCTGATCTATACCTTAAAGTCCATTTTATTCCCTTACCTTTGATTCGTTTCCTTTACTTTTAATGTTATTTATTAGTGCACTACAGTTGTTCATAATAGTGGGGTCCATTTTTATATAATCATACGTGCATGGATTAGAGTTTGCTTCATTTTAGTCCCTATATTTCCCCTTTTCCTCCCCTCTTCTTCCTCCTCCTGTTTCCTTACCTCTACTCTAGGAGTCTTTCTCCTAGTTATTACTTTTTGTTTTTTACTAGTGCATTATAGTTATGTATAATAGTTGGGTTCATTTTTACATAATCATACATGTATGAAATTTAATTTGTTCCATTTCAGTTCATGGTACCTCCTCTTTCTCTCCCCTCCTCTCTCTTCCTATTCCTCTGCCTCTATTTTACTGGTCTATCTTCTATTCATTTATCAGTTTATTTATTTGTTTCCATATTTTTTAGTTGTCAATGGGCCTTTATTGTATTCATTTATGTGAGGTGCTGAGAATTGAACCCAGTGCGCTCTACCACTGAGCCGCAGCCCCAGCCCCTATCAGTTTATTTTTAACTGATGATTTATAGATATACATAAAAGAGGAATTCACTGTTACATTTGCACACGGATGTCACAGAATATTGTCAGATTCTCTCTTTCCACATTTCCTCTCCTTTCCTGTTCCTCCCTTCTCCCTCTCACTCTTCTTCTGCCTTACTGGTCTTCTTTCGTCTTTCATGATACTGAACTTCCCCTTTCCCCTTGCTTTGTCCTAGCGTATGCATATGAACGAAAATATTTGACCCTTGACTTTCTCCGTCTAGCTTATTTTACTTAATATGAGATTCTCTATTTCCATCCATTTACCAGCAAATACCATAATTTCTTTCTTCTTTATGGCTGAGTAAAGAAGATGTGTCTATATGTTTTATATATACCACATTTTCTTAATCCATTGTCTATTGAAGGGCACCCGGGATGGTTTTATAACTCAGCTGTTCTGAATTGTGCTGCTGTAAACACTTTATGTGGCTCTGTCACTATCGTACACCAACTTTCATTTCTTTTGTATACCCAAGGGGTGAGATAGCTGGGTCATGTGTTGCTTCCATTCCTAGTTACTGAGAAATCTGTAGTGCTTTCCAGAGTGCTTGTACAAATTTGCAGCCTCACCAACCATGTAAGAGTGTACCATTTCTGCACATCCTCACCAGCAGTTTTCATTGTTTATATTCTTAAGTGCTGTTCTGACTAGAGTGAGATGAAATCTCCATGTAGTTTTGATTTGCATTTCCCAATTACTAGGGAAGCTGAACATTTTATCATGTTTATTGGTTATTTATATTTCTTTTGAGAATTGTCTGTTTAGTTTTTTTGCTCCTTTATTGATTGGGCTATTTGCTTTTTGGTATTAAGCTTTTTGAGTTCTTTATATATTCTGGATATTAATCCCCTCTCAGGAGTACCTGGCAGGGATTTTCTCTCATTCTGTTGGCTCTCTCCATCATTTACTATGCTCTGCAGAAGCTTTTTTTTTAAACTATTTTTAGTTGTAGATGGACACAATATTTTGTTTGTTTATTTTTATGTGGTGCTGAGGATGGAACCCAATGCCTCCCACATGCCGGGCAAGTGCTCTACCACTGAGCTACAGCCTCAGCTCCTACAGAAGCTTTTTAATTTGATTCCATTCAACTTATTGATTCTTGATCCCTACCTGCTATGGTACTGGGGATTGAACCCAGGGGTGCTTTTGTGATTAACCACATCCCCAGCCCATTTTTCTTTTTTAAATTTTGAGACAGAGTCTTGCTGTGTTGCAAACAAATATTTGACCTCCTTTCCTATTTGTGACTTTTTAGTCTTCATCTCTTTCCTGATTGCTCTGGCTAGAGTTTCAAGAACTATACTGAATAGGAGTTGTGAAAGTGGACATCCCTGTCTCGTTCCCAATTTTAGAGGAAATACTGAATTTGCTTCCTTCAGTAGGATGTTGGCCTTGGGTTTGTCACATAGAGCCTTTAGAGATGAGTTCCTTCTATCCCTAGTTTTTTCAGCATTTTAAACAAGAATGGGTGCTGGATTTTTATCAAAGGCTTTTCTGCGTATTTGGAGATAATCACATGATGCTTGGCCTTAATTCCCTTTTTGTGGTGAACTACACTTATTGATTTGTGTATGTTGAACCAGACTTGTACCCTGCTTGAGCATGGTGTACTATGTTCTTGATCTGTTTTTAATGTGGTTTGCTAATATTTTATTAAGGATTTTCACATGTATTTTTATCAGGGATATTGGTCTGTAGTTTTCTCTTCTTGGCTTGTCTTTGTCTGGTCTTGGTTCAGGGTTGTACCCGTTTACCACGAATTGAAGCCAGGGACACTAACCCCTGAGCTACATCCCCAGCCCTTTGTATTTTTTATTTTGAGACACAATCTCGCTAAGTCACTGAGGCTGACTTTGAATTTGTGATCCTCCTGCTGGAGCCTCTTAACCCACTGGAATTACAGGTGTGCACCACCGTGCCGGCATTTGGATCTTGTTCTTAATCCATCCTGCCCACCTATGACTTTTTGTTGCTGAGCTGAGACTGTTTCCTTCTGAGTGTTGTTGTGGACAGGTGTTTGCTGTATCCTGCCTCTTTGTTTTGTTTCCTGTATTTAATTTGATCTTTATTTTAATTTAGGTAGTTTCTCTTCTAGTTAGTTTTAACTACTTGGGTGATTCTGCATTTGTTTTTGAGTTGTTCAGTATGCAGTACACCTTTAAGTATCCTTTGTATGGCTGGCTTAGTGACTGAATCTTCCAGTTTATCTTTAAGAGGTTTTTACTTCTTCGTCAATTCTGAAAGATACCTTTGCTGGATATAGCAATCTTGGCTGGTATTATTCTCTTTTAAAGCTGGGAATATCTCACTCCAGGATCTCCTTTATTTTAGGATCTTGCTTGAGAAGTCAGAAATGAGCCTTATTGTTTGGCATCTAAATGGGAACTGATCTTTTTCTTTTGCAACTTTTAAAAAAAATTTTTTTTTAGTTGTAGGTGGACACAATATCTTTATTTATTTTTATGTGGTGCTGAGGATTGAACACAGTGCCTCATGCATGCAAGGCACGCGCTCCACCACTGAGCCACAATCCCAGCCCTCTTTTGCAACTTTTAATATTCTTTACTTATTTTCTGTATTAGGCATTTGATTATGATGTTTGTTAGAGAGGTTCTTTTGTGATCTTGTTCATTCAGGGTTGGTTTTATGTGTGTTCTGTATGTGGCTATCTTTTTTTCTCACACGAGGAGACTTTTCTGACGTATCTTTCCAGAGCAGCTCTCAGTGCCTTTACCAGCATCTCCATCTTCCTTTCCATCCCAGCGACTCTCAGGCTTGATCTCTTGATGTTTTCCCAGAGTTCTTATATAGTCTGATCATGGTATTTTACTTTTTTTCTCTTAGTTGAATACTGAGTATTCAGGTTCATATATCCTGTCCTCAGGGCCAGAAGTTCTTTTGCCACCAAGTATAATCTGTAGGTGGTGCGTTCAGGTGGATTTTCAGTTTGATTCATTGTGCCTTTCATTTCCAGGATTTGTGATTGTTTTCTTTTCAGTATTTCTTTATTGGAATGATCTTTCATCTTCTTTATTTGACCTCTTAATTCATTCCTTGGGTCTACTTTTAGCTCCTTAAGCAATTTGATAATCAGGTTTTTATAATCCTAGAATTCCGTCCACTGCTTACTTGTGGGCTCCTTTGCTGGATGATTGTGAGTTGGCGGGGGTGGGTGGGGTGAGGAGTCACCTGTTCCCTCCTGCTTTCAGAGGTCTTGGAGCTCTGCATCAGTTGAGCTGGGTTCTCTCCCATCCCTCTTTTTGTGTGGTCCTTTGGTGTGTGGTCATCTTCTTTCCCTAGGGACTCCTGGCTGGGTTTTGTTTCTTTCCCCCTGTTGGCGTAACTGCAGCCATCTCCCTTTCCCACTCCCACTTTATGAATACTGTTCTTATTCTCAAGGAATAGAATTAGCCCAAGATAAAACCTACTGGTCTGGAGACATGCCAGTCTGTCCCTGTTCTCTCATTGAGAGACAGGAGACAACTTAGCGACCTCTGAGATGGGGACCTACTGGTTTCCCTGTTCTCTCCTTGAGAAGATAAAGGGACATGCTGGATTCCCTGTCCCCCTCCTGAGAGATAGGAAAACTGCCTGTCTTTGTGCCCAAGAAACCAACTTGCCTTCCATGAGGTCAGGCAGGACTAAACCGCCTCTAGTGCGGCCATGACAGTGACCTGTAAAGAGCGACATCCAGGGGCAGTTGCTGCTGCTCCCTCCTGCTCTGTGCAGAGCAGCCTGTCAGGCTTCTGCAGATAAGCCGGCTTCTCATCCCAGGGGCGTGCGATCAGCCCTGCGCCCCTTCTCCTTCACCCTCTCTCTGCTTTTGCTGTGTGATCAAATGTCTAAGATGAGACCTAAGGCCCCGCTGCGGGTGTTGCTGCTGGGCCCTGTTTCTGGTTGGGGTTTTTGTCTCTGTTCTGTGTGTTGCTTTGGGTTGGGTTTCGAGTGGGGCTGGGTGATGTGTGGAGTGAGGTGGTCACTAGTTGGCTCAGTCGCACAGGCTGCTCAGCAGAGTCTTCCCGGGGCACTTAGCGTCCCAGCGTTTCCCAGCTCCTCTTAAAGAAAGGAGAGGCCGGGGAGCGGTGGTGCTGGGTGCCAGTGTGCAGCCTTGACGGGACAGGCAGTGTCCCCTTCCTCGTCTGCGGCGCTCGTCCTCAGCCGTGTAGGAATGAGGGCGCGCTGTTTGATGTCAGGACCAACAGTCAACAGCCTCGAACCAGATCCGACAGCAGACGTCCAGTGCCTGGCGTGGACTGGCCTGGACGGTTCTCCACCGTGGTGTTGATGACCTGAGCAGTGGGTGGAGCACAGACCTTGTGATCGGTCAACTAAGAGGCGCTGAAGAGAAGCATGCTGGGCGGAGAAACGGGGCGGTCACGGTGACAGCTGTGAAGACAGAGCGCAAAGCAACCACAGTAGTAAAGACAGGTGCAGCAGGGAGATCTGTCTGTCAGCGGGAAGAGCGGACAAAACCAAGGCACAAGCGACCGAAATAAGATTGAACTAATCAGAACCGCAAAAAGTTTATCCCACCAAAGTTAAACCTAGGCCACACAGTGGGTGAAAAAGCAAGCAATTAAAATGAAAAAAAAATAAATAAATAAATATATGGTATATATATGTTTTCGAATTTTTCAGTGGAGTGAGGACACACAGATTGGAAAAAAGTTAATAAAATAACAAAAATTAAAATAAGGGAAAAGGACGGGATTAGAAAAATTATAAATGAGGAATAAAGGGCCTGTTTCTGATAAGGTGGGCAAAACAGTTGCCAGGCTAGATGTCCACTGCTTATGTGTTGTGTCTCTTTTTTTTTTTTTTAGCTGTAGGCAGACACAATCCCTTCATATTTATTTATTTCTGTGTGGTGCTGAGAATCGCACCCAGTGCCTCACACATGCAAGGCACATGCTGCGGCACTGATCCCCAGCCCAGCCCTGTGGGCTGCATTTACTTACTTTCTTTGTATTTACCTACTTTCTTACTTTCAGGTTCTGGGTCAAGGTCTGGCAGCTTAACTCTCAGTCCTGCTTTTCCTACCAGAGGGCTGGCTCTTTTGTCCAGGAGCTAACACTGGCTGTGGTAGATCTCAGTGTCGCACCTCACCACATAGGATGAGGAAGGTGGGGCCCGCTGCTAGAAGACGCCCTTCCATGGTGGGGCTGGTGTGGGGTTTGAAATTGGAGCTTCAGTAGATGAGGCTGTTTGGGTTGATGTTTGAATGCTGTGGGTGGGTACTGGAGATTTAATCCACACTCCTGCTGTTGGGCAGATGCTGATCTCTGCTGGAAGTCCTGGGTCTCGGGGCCTCCTGAAAATTGTACTTTTAGAGTGAGGAGTCTGAACCTTCACAGGCCGCACTTATTCATCGCAGTTGTGAATGAACCCAGGCTCAGGCCTGGAGTGCAGCTCACTTGTGCAGCTGATCACTAGTGCTTTTCCAGTTGTTCATGTGATGCCAGCTACAGAAGGGTCTCTTTCTCCTTGCATTCCAAACCTGGATCTCCCTAATCCTCTCTGTGTGTTAATCATGAGGTCCAGGCACTCCGGACCCCACAACAGGTAACTGCAAGGGCAGACTAGTAACTTCCTTCTTGACTTCTGGATCTCCTGCAGCTGCTTGGAAGTGGTTCCTCCACCATAGGAGACTGCCCTCGGACTGAAAAATGTGTTGCTTTTCACTCAGCAACTTCTCCCACCAACTTTGGGTTAGTTAGATCAGCCTCCCTCTCTTTTTCCACAGTCTCCAAGCCATTTCAATCTCTGTACCTTCTTTTCTTTCTTCCTGTTCTCCCCTCCCCTCAGCAGTGGGTTCCAAGTTTCTCACTGAGTTATTTACTATTCAAGTTTGGATTTCATTGAATTCCCTCATCACCTACCTCCCTGTGATGCAGTCTCCCTGTGACTAAGCCCTGTGTGGAGGGGCTGCTGGGGAATGCACTCTTCTTCCAGTCCACATCCTTGGTGGTTTTCTTTACTCCTAATAGTTGAAGTCATGCTCAGGATCCACAGATTAAAAATGCTTCCTAAGTATTCTAATGGGTCTGTCAAGAAACAACATTTGGAAAAACCATTTTCTAGAATCTTTTGTTAAATCTTTTTTCTGATGAGCACAGTACTAGGGTAGAAACACTGGTAGTTATGTGGAGGATCCCATTTTCCAATAGAGAGGTCTTACTGTCCAAGCCATCCCTGGGCACCTTCTGGAGCCAAGGAAAGCACTCTCAAATTTGAAGAGAAAATTGAGAGTGGCCATGTGCCCAGGCGAGTAGACATGGGTGAAGCCAAGGACACAGACGAGAGATCCACATGTCCTGGGGAAGGCCACACTTTACGGTGCTGATTGAGAAGCTCTAATCCAACCAAGGAAAATGTGTTTTTCAGAAACCTATGTTTATTTCGCTTTGTATCATAGAAGGATATGTTCTGCTCTTCTTTTTTTTAAATATTTTTTTAGTTGTTGATGGATCTTTATTTTTTTTATTTATTATTTATATGTGGTGCTGAGGATCGAACCCAGTGCCTCACGCATGCCAGGCAAGCGCTCTACCACTGAGCTACAGCCCCAGCCCCTGTTCTGCTCTTCTTCATGATTTAAGATTCTCTAAAACTCCTTCCATTCTAGTGATTTCCCTCAGAACATTCAAAGTGACAGCCAAAGTACTCCCTTTTGCCTGGAAAGATTTGCAGATCTGACAATTCTGTATTAATCTTTAGGGTCTCTAGAAAACCTGTACATTTCTGAATATGTTCAGATTTAGAGATTGTAATGTATTAATGGCATAAATCAGTTTCTGTAATTGATTTGTATATTCATTCAGATTTTCTCATCAGCATTTTTTTTTTTTTTTTTTTGGTCAACAGGGATTGAACTCAGGGGCATTTGACCACTGAGCCACATCCCCAGCCCTATTTTGTGTTTTATGTAGAGACGGTCTCACTGAGTTGCTTAGCACCTTGCCGTTGCTGAGGCTGGCTTTGAACTCATGATCCTCCTGCCTCAGCCTCCCTAATTGCTGGGATTTCAGGTGTGTGCCACCGCGATTGGCTCATTGGCATTCTTTATGAATGCTTATAGTGGATTTTCTGTGAAATTTTTCTGCCAAAATAATGTCAGTGATTCAGAATACCTTCTCTTTGTGGGTATATAGTCAAAATTGGAGGAGCCTTATAATAATATGAATTCTGTGGGTTATAGTTTTTCTTTTTCATGATTCCTTTTTTCCATTTTTAGAGTAGTTTCTATACTGTAGATTAAATTTCCTTACATTAGTTAATAATGTTTTGATTGATTGATTGATTGTCTCTTTTTTTGGACCTGGGGATCAAATAGGACTTTGCAAATGCGAGGCAAATGCTTTGCTGCTGAGCTACATCCCAGCCCTACGTTTTTACCTACATCTTATAATCAGGTAGAAATTTTAATTACTTCACACTTTAGGACGATACAAGGTGAAATAAAATATGCTTAAACCATGTGGCTGATGTCAATAAAATGTATATGCTTATTTGCTTATAAGAATATTATCCACATTTTATTTATGATTTGTATATTGTATCTCAATTGTTTCTGTGTTCTCTATAGGTGAGTGTTCATGGGAATTATATTAATTTTATCCCATGAATATTTGGATGCATGTGCACATACTGAGGATAAAACCCGGGAGTGCTGTGATACTGAGCTGCGTCCTCAGCCCCTTTTTATTTTTATTTTGAGACAGGTTCTTGCTGAGTTGTTGGAGCTAGCCTCACATTTTGCAATTCTCCTGCCTTGGCCTTCCTGGGGGCTGGCATCACTGGCATGTTTTATCATCTATATTGTCATGAGTCTGGTTTTATTTCTTTGTCTAGGAGAAAGACGAGTATTTTAAAGGTAGCTGTCAAAGATTTTCACAATTCTGTTTATTTTTTTTAAAAAATATTTTCACTTGTAGATGTACATAATACCTTTATTTTTTTTTATGTGGTGTTGAGGATTGAACCCAGTGCCTCACATGTGCGAGGCAAGTGCTCTACCACTGAGCCACAACCCCAGCCCTCTGTTTATTTTTTATGTAGCTTTTCAGATTTTAATTGTGATCAAAATGACATTAAATAAGAGGATCAAAGTCAGCCTCAGCAAAAGTGAGGCACTAAGCAACTCAGTGAGACCCTGTCTCTACATAAAACACAAAATAGGGCTGGGGATGTGGCTCAGTGGTCGAGTGCCCCTGAGTTCAGTCCCTGGTACCTCCCCGCCCCCCAAAAAAAGACATAAAATAAAACTTACTGTGTGTTTTTGTTTTTGTTTTTGGTACTAGAGATTTAATACGTGGCGCTTAACCACTGAGCCACATCCCCAGCCCTTTTTATTTTTTATTTAGAGAGAGGGTCTCGCTAAGTTGCTTAGGACCTCACTAAGTTGCTGAGGCACTGGGATGGCAGGCCTGTGCCACCCTGTCTGGAAAAACTTACTGTCCTAAATATTTTAAGTATAGTGTTAAGTATTGTTAATTCAAATTGTTATGCAGCATATTTCCTAGAAAGTTTACATTTCACAAAACTAAAATTCAATTCTCATGAAAACAAGTGCTCAGTTTTCTCTCCCTTCTCCCACCACACAGTGGAATCATACAGTATTTTTCTTTTTATTTAGCACAATGTCATCAGGATGAATTATTATTTTAGATGATAACTTTTTTGTTGGGGGGGAGGGTACTGGGGAATGAACCCAGTGGCACTCGACCACTGAGCTACATCCCCAGCCTATTTTTATGTAGAGACAGGGTCTCACTGAGTTGCTTAGGCCTTACTTTTGTTGAGGCTGCTTTGAACCCATGATCCTCCTGCCTCAGCCTCCCAAGCTGTTGGGATCACAGGCCTGTGCCACTGTGCCCAGCTTATATGATATCTTCTTACAGTAGAGAGAGATTTTGCAGTTTCCACATTGCAAATTGCTTTCACTCACATCAAGGGACATTTATTTCCTTCTGCCTGTTGGCTCTCTTGCATGATGTCATGATGACCATTGGTCTCAAAGTATGTCTTCATTCACCCACATGTGAGGATTTATTACTGTACTTCCTGCTCTGTTCCATTTGTCTATTTGTCTAACTCTATGTCAGTCTTAAACTATTGTAGTTTTTAATGTGTTTTTAAGTTAGGAACCATGATTTTTCCAAATTTGTTTCTGATTTGAATATATTTTATTTGTTTATGGACCCTTGAGATTCCATACAATTTTCAAAAATTCTGTTTCCTTATAATATTGCAATTTTGATAGATATTATAAAGTGTCTGTAGATCCCTTTGGGTAGTACAGATATCTTTTAATTTTATCTTCCAATTCTTAAGACCATATTCCAGAGTCTACTTTTTAATTGCCACCTGTTATTATGTTTGGATATCGCTTCCACTTTTGATTTCTAATTTTTTTATGCTTAGAAAATGATTTCAATATTTGTTAATGTTTGTTTTGTGCTTTTAAATTGATTTATCCAGCATAATATTCCATGAACTATTACGATTGTAAGTCTACCTGCTATATGATATTCTTTGAAGTCTTCTGGTTCCTGATTACCATTGGGCCTAGCTTTAGTTTTCATCACAGTAAGTGGGGACTGATTTCTCCTAGTATCACCATGTCGCTTTGTTTCTTTCCCTTTTTTTTTTTGGCACTGGGGATTGAACCCAGGGGTACTTGACCACTGAGCCACATCCCCAGCCCTATTTTGTGTTTTATGTAGAGACAGGGTCTCACTGAGTTGCTTAGCGCCTCGCCGTTGCTGAGGCTGGCTTTGAACTCACGATCCTCCTGCCTCAGCCTCCCTAAGTGCTGGGATTACAGGCGTGCACCACCGCGCCTGGCTGCTTTTTGTTTCTTTAATTCTCTCAAATTTGCTTTCTATATTTGGAAATTGTGAGGTGAGTTACATACATATTTAGTATTTCTGTAGTGTCCTAGAGAAAGGTCCCTTTGATTGTTATATTCTACTTTGTCTCGTGAAAGTTTTTTGAAATGTATTTTATTTTGTAGGGCTTTTGTTTTAAATTGTGTTTTACCTAATATAATTATTGCCACCTCTGCTTTCTTCAGTTCACTTTTTCATTTAATATCCTTCCCATGCTTTCTCTTTTACTCTTTCTGTGACCTTAGATCTAGATAGTCTAGAAGTTATGTAAGATAAAATCCATTTAAGTGAAAAAACTTTGATAAGAGAACAAAGTAAAATATATAGATAAAAGGGACCACTCTTTAGGATACTACAAAAATAGTAAATACATGTGTAACTCACATCAACCTTTGAAACTATAGAACGCAAGATTGAGAGTTGAAAAGTGACACACAAGACAACGTGGTCATGGCAGCATGCAGCTGGGTGTTGTGGGGTTTAACCTTGTTAATCATTATGTATTCTGATTGGTGGCTCATAATCATTCATTTATACTTGATATATTACTGAAAAGGAAGTACTTTGTTGTTTTTAAGTTGTTTATTTCTTATAATTATTTTTTCTACTTTTCTTAACTGCTTTAGTTTGTGGTTCATTAATTTTTACAGTGACATGCTTTAGTTTCTCCCTCTTTTCCTTTATATCTTCTATGCCTATTTTTTCATTATATTGGGATTATACAAAACAGCGCTTTAAGCTTACATAGTATTTTGAAGTCATAACAAATTACCGTCAATTCTGTGTAAAAATAATTGTCTTTAAACGTTCTCAGTGTCAGGTCACTGATGTGGCAGCTATTTTGAAATGGCCTGTGTATTGACAGGTAGGATGATTTTGTGCTTTTCTCTTTTAAATTTCTGTAGCAAAATTAAGTGTTTTAAGTACCATCAGTATAGTTCTATAGATTCTATATTTGTTTGTTTTTTCACAGAAAGTTTGAAAATTTCAAATTATTTGTGTTGCTGTGCAGATTTATTTTATTTCCAATGGGAAGGATTCCCTTTAGTATTTCTTGTAGAACAGGTGTAGTGGTAGAGAACTTTTTGAGCATTTGCATATCTTAAACATCTTTATTTTTACCTTAAAAGGATTATATTTCTGGGTATAGTATTCTTGGTTCCTAGTTTTGTTTCTGCATCCTTTGACTGTATCCTCCTGTTCTTTTCTGGAAAACTTCTGTTACATACAGGTGACACACCTCTTTTCTCTTGGTCCTCTCACAATCTTCTTTGTGACTTTGAATCTTTGATTGTAATACGCTTTATATTTAATCTTTGGTTTTATTCTAGAGGTGATTGAAATTCTTAAAGTTGGATATCTGTTATCTTCCTTGTATTTCTAATTTCTCAAACTTTTAAAAAATATTTTTAGTTGTATATGGACATAATACCTTTATTTATTTTTATGTGGTGCTGAGGATCAAACCCAGTCGCTCACATGTGCTAGGCAAGTGCTCCACCACTGAGCTGCAACCCCAGCCCTCAAACATTATTTCTTAAGGCATTCTGTTACACAGTTTCTACTTGCTTATGTTGGAAATTTTTTGTCTTCATTTCATTCTTTTTTTGTTTTGTTTTTGTTGTTCCTGTTTATTTCTTTAAACACCTTCAGATGGCTACTTAGTGTTCTTTAGGTTATCAATAATAGTTTCCTAATGGTCAGTTCCTATTGTTGTATTTTGTTACTTTGATTGAGCCAATTTCCACTTTTTCTTTGTGTTCTGATATTTTTTACTGGGCATTTTGCACTTGAAAACCAGCCAACAGTAGATTATTAAAGTCATTTGGGAAATGAGTGTGAAAGTTACTAAATAAACAAAAAATAGGCCAGATGCAATGACACGTGTGTGTGATCCTAGCTAGTTGGGAGGATGGGACTCGAGGAATGGGAGTTCGTGAGAATCTGAGATGAGTTTCAGTAGCTAGTGAAACCTGGTCCCCCCTGCCCACATATATATATATATGTATCTTTAAAAGGGGGGGAA